>JAVQJD010036580.1:0-33228 GCA_036023655.1 Nannoperca australis
GTGTGTGTGTGTGTGTGTGTGTGTGTGTGTGTGTGTGTGTGTGTGTGTGTGTGTGTGTGTGTGTGTGTGTGTGTGTGTGTGTGTGTAAGGCTGTAGTATTTTTGTCTAACCCACAACACCGAGTCTTTCAAAGCCCTCTGTGCTGTTTTCTCACACAGCGAAAACAACAGAGATTCAGTTATAATAAAACAAAGTAAATATGTAACAGGCCTGGCACTGATAGAAAGTTTTGTGGCATCATTTTATTCTCATGACCATCAAATCGTAAAGACGAGGCTGCAGGATTTTTTTTTCCGGTTTTGGAAGGGTAGCACCAACAAAGGAAACACTTTCTTTTTTGTTATCCCCGTGTAGCCAGACAGATTATTTTTGTTAACATAAGTAACAGAGTGCTAGACCACACACCGCAGAAAACCGAAACAGCTCCTCGACCAGAGACGTCTGTGAACTCGCTGTGTTTTCTTAGAACAAACTGAGACGCGGTGTCGTGTGACATGAAAATGAAATAGGATTCCCTACATTTTTTCTGAAGAACCATCGGGTGGTTTTTGCCTTTTCTAATTTCCTCTAAAGCTTCAGATTATGTGTGCGACGAAGCACTTGCTAACCCAATGTTTTGTTGTTGTGTTTGTTTGTGCAGACAGGAAACCAGCACATATACCAGCCCGTTGGCAAACCAGGTAATAGACAGGCCTGTAACTGTCTGTAATTACAGCCACACAGCCATTATTGTTTTATTCTCTCTCCTCTTTCTGTCTCTTAATCTCCCAAAATATGTGGCTCACACAAATAGCATCACGCGGCTCTGTATACAGATTCTGTATCTCCCACTACCAGCAGACAGAGTCTCAGTCTGTGCGTGTCAGTGTCTGCTTGCAGAGTTTACAGGCTGTTGCCACAATATGACAGATCTGATTGTGAACTCTGCAGGCTGCTGGCCTCTGTTTACATGGACTCAGACAGCATGTCAAGCTCAATATGTCGTGTGCTCAGAGCGTGAATATGCCCACCCTGCAAGCAGTCGAATGCAGAGAACATAGAAACACATTCATCTTCAAGAGATTTTGTCCGGAACTGCATTTTTATCCTGTTCTCAGGGGTGTTTTGATCATTGAAATGTTCATGCAGATTGAAGGTAGAGCTGGAATAATTAATTGATTCATTGACTGGTCAATCTAGTATTTTTTTATCAAGTAAAAATGCCACATTTGAACTTTATAGCCTCTTAAATGTGAGGATTTCTTTTTCTGTATTTGGTTAAATTTGGATTTCGACTGTTGGTCGGGGCTTATGAGGGACCAAAGTACAATTAGTTCAGAACTTGTATGAGGCTCTAAAACTGTGAGAAGAAATCATTTTCACTTTTACGTCTTTTTTTGTTCCCTGCAGAGCATACAGCGCCCCCAAAGAAACCCCCTCGTCCCGGAGCCCAGAGCCAAGTGGGCAGTCTGGCCTGTCTAAATACTGGAGACAGTTACAACGATGGAGTCAAGGTACACACACACGAACCCAAAACAAAAATATGTGCACACAAACATGCAAACTAATAAATAAGAACACTTACGCATGTACAGAAACAACCAACACCTACAAGAACTGACAAGGATACATTCACCAAATATACAGGTTGCATGTTTTTTAATGCTTTAATATTTTCCTTTTATCTTCTTTTCCTTTGGCTCTCCCTCCCTCCCCTCCTCTCCCTCCTCCTCTTCCTCCTGCTCTACTCTGCCTTACTGTTGACCCCTAGCCCTGGCGGGTAAGCAGCACACCGTCTGTGTGTGTTTACTGTGCGTCTTGTCTGCTAGTTGATCACACATGAATCCATTGGGTTCCTTCTTCCATCTTCCATTTGATGTCTCTGTCCATCAAATCATCCGCAGTGTCAAATCAACACATTTATTTCATGCTTGTTGTGTCCATACCAGTCCAGTTTCTTGTTTCTACTGTCTCCAAACTAACATCCAAATCTACATCATAGTGTCTGTTGTCTTAGTATTTAACCCTCTATCGCACTGGAAATTCTTTAGAATTATTTTACTTTAATCTTACTAAAAAACATTTGACCTTTTTATGCGTAAATCATGCCATTTTCCTGGTTAGGGTGAAAAACTTTTAGATCTGAGGCCCGAGGGTTTATCTTTACTGTCTGAATATGATTTTTTAAATAATTTTTTCCAACCATTTAAGGTTTTTTAGAGAGTTTTTTTTTCATCGTAATGAATAGATGGTGTCCCATGTCAAACACATTCTGCAGTCTTAAAATCGCCACAGTCAATGAAAGCAGACTGTAATGTGTCTGAGGTTCAGAGCTGCAGTGTTTTGACTTTAGAGGGTGACTGTGACTCTGACTGATTACGCAAAAGTGATTTCCCATTAGAGAGACAAATGAGTAATTGAGAGGAGATGAACGTGTGTGGAAAAACATGCCGTTAGGTACACAGGATTACATTTTGCGGTGCCAAAAGGCTAATTTAGAAGCAGAGATTGATTTAGAAGAAGGCAAGTGAAAGTTAGTGTTCACAATTTGAAAGTATACACATGACAGAACATGTAGAAAAGACAGGGTAAGCTCTGAAATATACTAACAAGAATATTTATGATGAATCAGTTTTTAAGCTGGGAACGCTGCTTTTTGCTGTTTCACCAATGTGTTACTGTCACCTAGTGGTCAAAATAGAGAACTACATGCAGCAACATTTATTTTTTTATTCCAAGCATGTCAAAAATTCATTCATTCACTCGCTCATTAATCGAGCCATTGACCTGTATGACAGGTTACAGCGCTCCTCTTCATCCCAAACTATTAATCTATTTAACTATTTAAAAAGCAGCGTTATGTACATTTGAAATGATTTCCCTTTCTACCACCAGATGTGCAGAGGGTCAGAAGATCCTTAGTTAAGCAAAGGCGTGATTCTTGTACGTCTCTATGATCCTAAAGGACTTGTACAGTCAACTTTGAGCTAAAATTTTTCATCAACATTGTCTCGCCTTGTTTTCTGTGTGTTGTTCTCACTGCCCCAGTCCCCACGCAGACCTCCATCATCTCTTTGTCACTCGTTGCGTTTTGTGCTTTCAATCTTCAGCTGCAGCCCCAAGAGATAAGCCCGCCCCCCACCGCCAACCTGGACCGCTCCAACGACAAGGTGTACGAGAACGTGACAGGATTGGTCAAAGCTGTGATTGAGATGTCGAGCAAGATTCAGCCAGCTCCCCCAGAGGAATACGTTCCCATGGTCAAGGTAACTGAAGCACACATTTATCTCACTCCTCAGTAGCTTTTAAATTCATCATTGTTGCTCAGAGGCTCGCTAAATATTCCGCTTTTTCTCTCTCGAGCTGCAAACTTTGACCTTAAAATTAATAAGCATTACAAAGATTAGTGCGGTTCTGTTTATACAGTTTCATGTTAAGTTCCCTTGTCTGCTATGACACCTTGTTTTAATTAAATGACACAGTGCAGCTCTTCAGAAGACTGAATACTCAGATGAGTCATTTCTTGATGAGGATGAATCTTGTCTTAACCAGACTCTACAGATCTGACCTTTTATCCTCGCTGGATATTGATTTTAGATGAACAGAAGTTTCTCATGAGTCCTTTTGGCTTACACTCTCTAGAATTAGAGGATTTTATTTTTATCCTCCACACTGGCTATCTCTATCTGTGTAGGAAATATTATTCTAATCTAAATCTGTTTTCTGAATCAGTTTTTTACGTTTTTATAAACCTACATGTATATGTAGTTTTTTTTTTTTAACGCCATGTTAAATCATTTTGTGATTGTGTAATTTTGAATCTGTTCTGAGCAACACGTTCTGTGTCTGTGTGTTTCAGGATGTGGGTCTGGCGTTGAGAACGTTATTGGCCACAGTGGATGAGACTCTACCACAACTTCCAGCCAGTGCACACAGAGAGGTGGAAACACACACTCACTGACCACATACATACACTCACACACTTGTCTGTCTTGCGTAGTGAGGAATCACTAAGATTTTAATATTTTTATTAAATAAAAGTATTAAATCACACATTTGCAGTAGTATTTGTTGTTATCATTGATACTGAATGCACTGGTTTTCTTCCCCAGATCGAGATGGCACAGAAACTTTTGAATTCTGACCTGGCAGAGCTGATTGGGAAGATGAAGTTAGCCCAACAATATGTGATGACCAGGTAGTTTAAACTGTATTAAGAATGGTTTGATTTTAGTTCCTTTTCGTTGGAAGCGTTCCATGAAATGTCACCATGTAATAGATACCTGCCTTCTTTACTTGTATTGGTTTACAGTTTCTTGTATTTATATAATGGATAAAGTCTATCTGTATGCCATTTAAGGACAGTAACAGACATTTTCCACCAAAGGACATCAGCTCTCTGCCACAGTTGCTTTTTTAATGCTCTCACGAGGACGCACCAAAGTCAGAAATGATATCAGTTAAAATATTGCGCTAATCATCTCCCCACTATTACCAACATGGAAGTAATGTTTATATATTTTTGATCCGTCCTAGTCTCCAGCAGGACTATAAGAAGCAGATGTTGACAGCGGCTCATGCTCTTGCAGTTGATGCCAAGAACCTGCTGGATGTCATCGACCAATCACGGCTGAAGATGATGGCCCACTCCCGCCCACACTAGCCTTACGTTGGCTGAGCAGCGGAGGACTAAAGACTCCCAGATTAATGACGTCAAACATGATGTGTGAGGGCTGTTGGAGCCGAATGCTTTACATCAGAGGAGAAAAACAATGGCTCTTGATACTTTTACAGTCTGTGAAGAATCATTAGATGTTGAATCCTGTGTAAGCTGAGGTAGTCTGGTCATCTGGGATAAAACTCTCCACCACTGTGACTTTCTAAATACAACAATCGAGCAAAAACACTTCCTGAATCAGGGACTTGGCAGCTTCACGTAATAATGAGAGGAGGAAAAGTGAAGAGCAGGAGTGATGACTAAGAGTCTGGACATGAGATGAGCCTCATTCCTGGGGTCCCAGGTTTAAAAGGTTTAAAAACCTCTGACAGAAACACTATCATGGGAGCGATTGGATCTGGATTTGTTGACATCAGGTGGATTAGTCTTAGTGTGGAATACAACTCTCAAGCAAAGCCATCAGAACCTGATCGGACTGCGTTTGATCTGCAACATATCTGCATGACACTTCACCGTGGGAATGGACTTGGACGCCAGCCAGCAGCCATGTCAGTACATTTGTTGATATCGTGTGTTTTGTCCCCTGGATGTGAAATTCTCCTCTGTTGAAATACCTCCACATCACTACGGATTCAGTCGAATGGGCAGATCAGAGCAGATGTTTTCTGTTCAGCTTTGGTCATGCGCTGCGGTGCTTTGAGTGGCTGCTTCGACAGGGAAATTCACAGTAAAGACTCGGTTTGGTTTGGAGAAGCAGCCTCTCACCCTCAATCACCCCTCCCGTTAGTCTCTCCTCCATCCATTCCCGTCTTCCCTCTGTCTCACCAGGTTTTATTTATAGACTCAGAAATTGCAAAGGAGGAGACGGAGGAAGAGATGGGAAGAACATATTAAAACTCGAGGACAGTCTAGCGGCAGTCTACTTCCTGAAGACAAAACACACTATGCTCATCTTTCCTCTCTTATTTTACTCACTTTTCTTTTTTTTTTGTTCTCACTTTTGCTCTCCTTCCTGAAGTCTTCCTCAGCTCGTCTCTGCGCAGGTTTAAATGACTCCAAATGTGAAGAATCCAAAATCTGTCTGGGTAAACACAGCAGACAGGAAACTCCCTACTCGCACACAACTTAGTCTCCTCTTTTTTCTATCGGCTGGCTCCATGTTTTTTGTGTTGTTTTCAGTAGTCACAGTCTTCTTCCTCTATACTGATATTCAATCCCAGCATCGACTCTGAGGAGCAAAAATGGAAAAAAAAGTTTCTTTCTCCCCACCTACAGTCCCAGTATCGTAAACTGGTGTCGCACCTTTAGCCGTCTCCTCACCCACTGTTATCACAAAGTGAATTTACTGGGGATACAAACAAACCTCACAACTGGAACCTTTGTGCTTTGAGTCCCAGTTTCTGTCAGGTGTAACTCTTTAAATATGTCCCTCCTAACAACAGGGAAACAAACACACATAAAATGTGGAGCAACATGACTGGAACTTGTCTTGCAGACACAAAACACAGAACTGAAAATACAGCAGATCACACGTGTCTTTGTTAATACTGACCCCACATGGAGTATGACATACTGCTATATGAAATATACTGGTGACTGTACTGGTATAGCATGATATACTGGTATGGAAAAAAGCATATTTGCACAGCACCAAAAAAAAAAAATCCTACGTTTTTTAACCCTATTTTACCCAGATTGGATTTCCATGTTTAGCCAGCAACTACACTATCAACTATATCTGGGTTTTATAGGGATTAAAAAAAATAAAATAAAAACCCAATCTATTTTATCTCGTTGTTGCGTAAATCTGCTCATGTTGGTATATTGTAAGCTATACTGGTGTGTATCACTGGTGAATTGTACAGAACTCGTACTAGTAAACACTGGTTTTTATTTTGTCTTCTGGGCTAAATCAGCCGTCTTGTCAAATAGAAGGAAAAAAACCAATGAAATAAAATCATGACGAAATGGAAATCAGACTGTCCACATTCTTATTCATGATAAATATTTATTTGAAAAACTGCGTTTCAGGTTTTATACCTCCAGAGTTTTTTAGTTAATGTTAAAGTGGGAGGGAGGCTCCCTGCTGTGGTCCATTTTGTAACACATTTGCATATAAATGTTTTAAAACATCCAGATCACAAAATGACACATCATTAAATTTAGCAGGGAATTACTTCTCATTGCAAGTACTTTCATCTGTCAGCTAAATTAGTATTGTCTTCAAACTGCTTCAAAAGAGTTTTGACAGTTTGTCAAATTTGAGTCCATTATAAAACCTAAAAATGTCTTTATTTCAGAATTGAAGTTTCCCTGTTTTTAAAGTGTCAATGTTGTGCCTGGAATATAAATTATTTGAAGTCTTGAAGACAAAAATGAGACTTAAGTGATTTTGGGTTGTCCTATGTTGGTGTCGGATATAAGAGGGAGACAGCTGGAGCCACAAAATCCAGCTAATTGACAAATGTAAAGCTGTATATATTTAAATACATTTAGACCCTCTAAAGTGGTTTAAGGCTGAAGTTTGGACAAACCATAAAAGAGTTAAGAATAGCATTCAAATCCCTGAGATTTCAAAGGAAATAAGTGCTTAAAAACCTTTACTCGATGAGAGTCAAAGCCTTAATTTAAAAAAACTAATTAGTATTCAGAACAGCCACCTTTTTAAACCATAACCTCCAACAGTATTACAGAGCAAAACAGTCTTTACATGATACATTGTTATATAATATTAGTCTATTGAAATAGATATAGTGTCATCCCAACACTTTTCTATGCAGAGCAGCAGTGTAACTTAGCCTGTAGCTTCCACAGTTCTCAGCTGCGCTGGTACATCCCACTGACTTCAGTGTGACCGCAGTAATAATGCACCCACGGTCAACAGCAGCAGTGCTGTGTGTATGTGAATGGACTCAGCGCCACTGTAGTTGCACAAGTTATAACTGTTGCAGCAGTCAACTATGTTTCCGTTTCCGTTTGAGTTTACTGAGGCGGCCGAGGCGGCACCTAAACACGTGGCCTGGCTGGAACACTGCTTCACTATGGCTTTCTCAGCACCTGAACAACACACACACACACACACACACACACACACACATGCACAGCAGGATATTGGATTGAGCTATTATGGACTGAAATCCTATATTTCCCACAATTTAAACATTTAAAAATTGTTTTAAATTATCTTCAATCAGTCTTAAAGCAGACTTACGACTATAAAGGAACTTAAGAGATGCATTAAGATTCTGTATCCTAAAAATCTTTTACTTTCATGACCAGGGATCTGATATTGTGTTTTCATTGTTACCTAAAATGTCGACGGTGGTCATGCACGTGTCCAGTGGCGGCTGACACACCTGAGTGGTGTTGTTTTTGTTGCACTGTTCATTGGTGGCAGAAGAACTGCACACGTAGCACTCCAGCGACAGCACTGCAGCCATGAGGAACGACGCACAAACAGAGACACATGAAGACAGATTAAAAAGATAAGAGATCAATTGCAAGCCATGAAAGCCGGTGCATGAATTAAAGATGTGCATATATTACATATATTAAGAACATCAATAAAAGTTCTATGAAAAACCACTGAGTTGTGTTCAGAGGTCTAAGCCAAGAGCTGATGGTTTGGTTGGTTATGGATGATCAGGTGCATGTTTCTACATTTGATTTTAGAAGGGGCCAGGAGAGAACACTGTTTAATATGACCTCCCTCTTCATTTATCTGTCCATTCAATCACTCGTTTTAGGTCATTACATTTTTCAGCACTGGCCTGGGATCTGGTAGTCTTCAAGTCTTTGTGACAGGAATTCAGATAATTCTGAGGATGACGCACAACTTAGTACAGAGCTGTTCCTTATCTAACACTGCAAGCATTAAGAATCAAAATCATGCTTCTGATTGTCTGCTCCTGCATTCAAATCACAATTAAAATGCCAAATTCATGTTGGAACCCAGACAGACTGGGACTTATTTTCAGTCTGACTGAAGAGGGAGAAAATTATAGAACTGGAGAAACCTTCATGACACGCCATGAAGTCACATCCAAACATCCCCTAAAATAGAAAGATAGCCACTCCCAAAGACAGCCATTGTCCAAACTTGTCAGGCTTGCTTCTTTAATTATAAAGAGCACAGAGTATTAAAAAGGTGGCTGCGTACTTACTGTTCCTCCCATTCAGAGTTCATTGTTCTGCTCTCTTACGTCATCCAGCTGATGCATTGCAGTAAACACATTCACATCTAAGGTTTGTGTACTGTATGTGCACCTTACTGGGATTCATTCATTTCACATATTGGATGAGTAATCCAAAGAGAACAAAAACATTCCTTATTTCTTCAGTCCCCAAAGTTACAAATCTTCAAATAAACGTTTATGTGAGTTACACATTTCCACTTTTACTACATTCTCTCTGGAGCCACTCAAACAAATGGCAAGGAGATTGGAGGTTTTCATAACATGCCCAGAACAACTGACTTATTAATTAAAACTCTTTTACAGGGCAAAATATGCCCTGATAAATATACATTTCCTTTAGCAACACAGACACTCTTATACTAAAACCCATCTCTGTTTTTATTCATTCTTTGATGATTCTGGATAAATCTGTTAATTTACTATTATGTAGTAATGTTTATACTTTTAAGAACAAATGTGTGAAAATCCTGAGAAATAACTTTTAACTATATAGTCAGTTCGACGAAACTGTCATTTTAAAGCATTCTGTATCTTTAATCACAACAAAAACAGACAGACTTTTTCAGGAATGGAGCTCTGATTTTAGGTGATTTTAGTGTCTGATGTTTTTGGCAACCCTGAAACGGTTCCCTACAAGATTTACACATAAAAAAAGTGAGTTTGTTCCTGAAAAAAAGGCCCTGTCCCCTTCGACCTACAGATAATGAAGTCTGAGGTTAACTTACATACCTGAAGAGACGAGGAGGGAGAGGAACACGAACCTGAGCAGCATCTCCATGACAGGTGTCGGAGTCTGTTCACCTCCACTGTCTGCTGTCAAACCTGGTGTATCCGGCTCTCTCTCTGTGTGTGTGTGTGTGTGTGTTTCTCTTTTGTTTGTTTTACAGAAGCACTTCATCACAACAGTTCCACCCACATCATCATCCACCATCATGGCGTGTGTGTGAGTGTTTGAATAACACTCCTAAATCTTGCTATGGTTTCACAGATACTTGCCCTTTATTTATCTACTGTCAATCACAGACACAGTGTGGCTTATTGAGTAAAAGCAGCCACTAACTGAAACACTGTCTGGGTTTCTTCAGGCTGACGAAAAAAGTATTATGTCATGACTTTCTGTGTGTTCAGCTCAGGACTTCATCTTTCTTTTTCTTTAGTCGAGAAACTCCCATTTCTAACAACAACAACAACAACTTCTATGATTACATGTAGACAGGGAAATTACTGAAATAATAAAAAAAGAATTGAAGTGTAGACATTAAAGCCACTACAATCCATATGTTTATATAAGAATGTTTCAAAGGACAATGTGAAAACAATGTGATAATGTGAAAGAGAAATGATCACCTGAATTTGCATCTACCCTCGGCGTTAGTGAGCTTCATAGTGAGATTCTGAATTTTCTAGTTTTCTAATCTCAGCTGTCTAAAATCTTACAGCGTCCTCACTGGCCTGCTGTTATTACAGACATGTCTGAGCTGACACAGATAAGATTACAGTTAATTCTCCTGTCTTTGCTCTTAACCAAACTATCTTAGTACAGGAATTGGTCCCCAGGTGCTGCCCAGTGGCTGCTCACTGCTCCGATTCAGAATGAATTTCCCTATTAGGACTAATGAAGGATAACTTAACATTCAGGGCTCATAAGAAAAGGCCACAAGAAAACATAAATATTGAATAACAATGGTATTAAATAGTTTTTCGAAAGACTACCATCCTCATCTAAACACATGAAGCGAACTACACAACATACTAATGAGGTTTTGTATTATTAGTTTTTAGCATTTTTTAGAGTTTTTTACAAATGTCAGTGGGATTTTGAATGAGGTTTTCTGAATTTTGGAACAGAACACATAAGTTCCAGTTTCACTTCGGCTCTCTATGGTGTTTTTCTGCTCAGCACCAAACACCATCTGACACATTTAGTTACTAGAAAAAACAAAAACCTACCTGACCTGACCAACAACACATCATCAGTGACTAATAGTGAACATCGACTGCCATCCTAGTTACTGTGAATGAAAAACAAAAATCTGAATTATGTAAATTATTTCTTTACTAAATGAATCTGTGGATTCATGCCATCCTCATATCTGTCAAATCACATCTGTCTAGTGTTAACAGAGGAATGCACAAGCACACACCCAGCAAACACCTGGGACACGTGCACAAACACACTTTTATTTTAGGATTCTGTCAATTAACATTTATTTTCTGATGCCAAACCTGAACCCTAATGTGACACCAGGGAGGATATACAGTCTTTAAGTGGTAAAACAATAAAAAAAATACACACACACACACACACACACACACGCATAGCATGTGAGCAACTTCTGAGAACTTCCTCAACAGAAACCAGTCAAGCATTCGCCATATGGCAACTATTGTTTCTTGATTGCACGTGTTGACACACAGGCACACATCAGTTCACACAGTAGTTGATTTGTTCTCATTTGCATAAAACTTATTTTTATTTCATGTTGTAAAAAAATGCAACAAGCAGGGTGCATTGCCAAAACAATAAGAAGTAAAATAATCATTTTAAAAAATAGTTTGAAGTTTGTAAATTTCAGTCAGCTAAGAAGCAGAAATTAGTGCAGAGATCAGTGTAATACGAGCACAGGAAACAGCTTGATAAGTATGCTGAGAGAAAGGGAACAGATTGATACTTTAAATAAGCAGATATTGTATGTTGCAAGTCAAAATGCACTGCAGGGATTTCATACACACATGCCATCAGAATATTTGCAGTAAGTAGTCAACTTGCTGACAATATATTTTTATATGTTAACATTGCAAAGTCAGTCTTTTAAAATAATTGTACAGTATATTGACAGTTGAGATAATACATGAGGGTAAACATTAAAGATGGCAAAATACAACAAAGACTTTGATATAAGACTTAGATACACGAGACTAACATTAAATCTACACATCAGGTAAATCAGACTGAATGGAGAGTAAAAAGTGCTTTATGTTGCTGGTCTGATCTTCTCATTGCCGTCTGAGGCCACGTTGCTCATCTGCAACCCTGCAGGACCCACCTGCGCATCTCTCATTATACACTTTTGTTGCAAAGCCATGCATTGTTCACACCACAGGACATTATTTAATATTCTAGTCAGAATCACAAAGTTTCCAAAGAAACCAAACCACATATGCTATTGTGCAGAATCCTTTTCATTAAATTAAATGGTGTCTTGGGGTTGAATATTCAGTTTATATAAGCATAAAGCTTCATATTACTTCAATGAAATACTTCTTTTTTGCTAAATTACATGTATGCTTTTATTATGGGGCCACCCCAGTTTTAGTGAAATCCTGGAACAAGCATACAGTACAGAATATACTGTATGTGTATAAATATGTACAGACAATATGTTAAAAAACTTTTTTTTTCTTTATGTACATTTTAAAAAAACAATCATGTCTCAAGTTTATGATCCAGTAACCCCCCACCCCCCATGTGTTCATAAAGAGCAGAATCAAGCAAATGCACATTACGACTATTGATGTGATGCTGTCAATATTCTTCTCGAGTGCAGAGAGGTCTGTAGATGTATGCGTTCAGTCACTGTAGCAGAAAAGGGGAAGCCTCACTGATGCCAAGCAAAAAGCAGCAGCACCATCGGTGTGCAGCAGTGAAGAGTCAGAAGCAGAACAGCTCGTCATGGATCAGTTTGAAGCTGCTGTGGGGCACACACGGCCATGTGTCCTGCCTGAATCTCCCTTTCACATCTTCAGTGTTGTTACAAAGATGAGTTTTTGTTGTGTTTTGAGCATTCACTTTCTGAAAAAAGGAAGGAGAAGAATTTGTCTTGTCCTCATTGAGTCTTTAGTTTCTTAATGTGGGTCCCTGACTCTCGCCTTCTGGCCTTGGGGGCGTAACGCCTGGTGGAGATACAGGATGAAAGCAGGATTGTATTGTTGTTGTTTTAGCAACTTGGAACACAGACAAAATCAGACATTCAAGACAATTCAAGACATTCAAGTGGATGGTGAATAGAAAACTGGGGTGGATGGACTGAAAACACTACCAGGTACCGGAGTACAACATGTGTTTACATGTCCTGTGTATATGTGTGTGCTTTGCAGAATTGTATGTGGAGTGTCCTACCTTCGCTGGTAGAGGTAGAAGAAGAAGAAGAGCTCATCTCTGAAGCAGGAAAGTTGGTGAGACGAGGAGAAGGATCCAGAAGAGGAGAAAAGGGAGGCACAGGAGCACAGATCTGAGATCAGCGTGTTCACTCCCTGGTGGAGAGAGCAGCAGAAGAAGAAGGGAGACAATACTGAACTCAGTGACTTGCAAAAGCTGTCTAGAGACTGAAATCTTGATTGGAGTTGAATCAAAATGGTTTTCCAGTTGTTATCTGACAACAGTAAAACACAACATTTACTGTTAAATAGAGCAGAACAAACGACATTTAAAGTGAAAGCATGTTAATACAAAGATCCAAGAAAAAGTTTGAGAACCAAAACACAAAGAGAATCTGCTCTTGGCTGTACAGAGCATGTCACTGTTTGTGAAGGAGCCAGTGAAATAGTCCCACTCACTCTGTACATCAACACTGTCCCCTGCAGGTGGCTTACAGACTTCAACTGATCCAGAGAGAGGGGTGGAGAAACACAGAGAGGAGGTGTCAGGCAACAGAGGCCAGTTCATACAGTCATTTACAAGATTTTAAAATGATTCAATTTGACTCGGCACTATTGGTAATTAATACACTTCTAAAGGCCGGGTTTTGATGCCTCTGGTGAAGTTGCAGGACAGACCTTGTAGTTGATGAAGAGCTGCGGGGCCATAGACAGGAAGCCAAAGGCATACACTCCTGAGAGCAGGAGAGTTAAAGTGTCAATACACACAGCACACTAGGGGTTCATTTAAAAGTAAAGGCATCAGCTTAATTTAATGAGGAAAACTGACAAGAATGCAATGGAGTGCACTGAAAAACTTCAAATAAACGGATGAATTATAAAGATGAGCTTGTTCACTAGTACAAATGGATGTCAGTCAACTTACCAGTCACCAAGCTGCTGATCAACCAGGAATAGTAGCTGTCAAAATAATACAATTTTAATGTTGATCTAATAATCAGAAGTATAGATTTAGTATATGTTCTATATGTGTAGCAGCTGCTAAGTTTGTGTACATTCTGACAATCATATTAGAACCAATTTTAAAACCAAAAACATCTTGCTTTTATTGAAGAAACATTGAGGTTTGATTTGAATCTGAATCTTAAAACGTTTTCAGTACAGCAGGTGGAAAAGAACCAACATGTCACCAGGAAAGCGTTTGAAATTTGTGACAAGCGACATCTGGTAGCCTCAGTAATAAGGCAACATTTAAACTACGGGGCAAAGCAGACGTGAATAATTCTGTGATCAGCTCACCTCTTTTGGCGTAAGTAGGCCAGTGAGAAAATAGCTCCACTGATACACAGAGGATAGACCAAGTAGGACAAGTATCTGGACGCCTAGAGAGAAAACCACAGACAATATAAATATATATATAAAATATAATGTAAAATCACAGCACTAACAGACAAGAAAAAGATAGAAACATAGTGATACCTGCGCATCATACTCCACTGTCTTCCTTTCTTCTTCATCCAGCTTTTTTACCTACACAGCAAGAGAGATTTCTATATTATATTACTCTACACATGTTAAAACTATAGATTGCTAAATGACACCATACTCACATGGAGTTTGGAGCTTTTCCACTGAAACTGGATGTTAAACACAGTAAACACCTTCCATACCTGACGGGATGACAGATTAGTTTTGTGTTTTAGTTTTGTCCATTTGGATCTTTGACACTTTCTGTTGGAGGATGACCGATTGTACTAAATACCTCCACGCACGCTCCCAGTCCAACAGGAAGCAGCACCAGCAGGCTGGTCTCCTCTAACAGATGGAGGAAAATCAGCAAAGTACTGAGGCTACGCCACAGGACTACAAACAGAGAGGGAGAGAAGGAGGGAACAGTTAGCCATTCATTTCAGCCACTTAAACATCTTACATGCACTGCCATAGTGTGGCAAATCATTTACAGCCAAACTATAATTTAAAGTTGTTCATAATTGCGGGAAAACCCTGTGCAAGGAAGCCTTTAGTGTTGCAAACTAGTTTAAAAAGTCAAGCTTGTATATTTTGATGATTTTCTCACCTGACTTCCTGGACATTCCCGCCATGCTCTTCTTTTTCCTCCACGAGCTGATGTCGTTTTTAAGAGCCAAGAATTCACAGATGAGCTGCAGAAAACCGCAAACATACTTTTCACTTCACAATGCTTTGTTTGTAATATGCATGAGTTGCCACTTGCCCCTCGTGACACACCAACCTAGACGTAGAGACTGGGATTTATTAAATAATTCATGAGACTATGTGTCAGGTTCATTCTAATATGAACGGTATGGTGTTTTTTCTCTTACTTGTAGAGCTGTGATCAGTGCAGTCAGCACTAGCAGGTAGAGGTTGGAGCCCACCAAAGTTTCTTTAATCTCATCTATGTTCTCCTCTGTGAAGCCTGGATAAACACAATGATGCAGTATCAAGGGATTTAGTTTAGTTCATTCATGTGATATGAAAAGCCATGTGTTTTTACAAAACTATAACACTATAACAAAACGATAAAAGATCCGCCAACATATTGATTACAGTAGAAACGGTTATCATTTGTCCTCAGAACTATTAAATCGACTTCTTCATCCACCAAAATGTTGCAAACTGGAGACCACAAGCTGAAGGAGAACCCATTAAATAGCTCTCCAAATCATTACATATATGTACCAGCATACCAAACTGTCGCAGGGAATAAACCACGTCCTGTAGATGCACCCAGAACCTGAATCCTCTTAAAGAGATTCCCTCGTAGGACACAGTCAAAGGGAGCTGAACTGTGCTGCTGTTGATCTCCTATTAATGTATGGACAGATAGATAGATGTAAAGTCACAGTAATTTCATAAAAAAACATTATTTATTAGACAGGATTTTGCTAAGTGTGTAAAAATCGTCCAACCACGAGGTCTCTGACTCTGAAGCTGATCTCGTTAACCAGCAGCAGAGGGAGGTAGATCATTTGTCGGCCATCCTGGGAGCTGCAAGGAGAGACGGAGAGGTTCTGATCAACAGTCAACCCTCCACTGCCAAGTGTTTTATTTCTACAGAGAAGCAATCATAAAATAAACTCATCTGAGACGGAAAAGTTACTCAAATTTTTCACAACTCGTGGACACACAAATATATATTTCTTCATTTTAAGTGGTCGTAAGAAAAGGTTGGGAACCACTGATATATACGACATATAGTATGGGTGTATTGTACAAGGTATCCAGATAATATAGATGCTTTAAGGGGATCCCTGGCTGAAAGCTGTCCTCGGTAAATTAACATTGCACTGATTGGAGGATTTTGGGGATCTTTTATATAACTTAAGAACACCAGTTATACATTTTATTTTCCCATTTTTAATAAAAATGCATTCAAAAAGAGCACTAGAAATGTCTGCAGATGTTGTATTTTCTCACAAACTCTCTGGAGCTGCGATAAAGCAGAAGTCAGCAGCACTCTGACTGATCACCTGGCTGTGACATCCAGAGCTTCATGTGACTTACACTCTCATGTAGCGCCGCACATCACTCGGAAGCCCCGCCTTGTTGAAGGTGAAGTCCTCTGACATCATAGTGATTGACAGGTGAGGTCTCCAATGGGATACTGGATTCTCTGATCTAGGACTGGGCCTCTGATGAAGCAACAAAAATAACTTATTTGCAGCTAGGCCTCATGTCTAAATCTACTGTAAAGGTGCCACAGTGGATGAAATGTGATAGGACCATGACAGATATTGAATTACATTTCACCTTCTGCGTGTCTCTCTGCCGCTCTGTGTGTGTGGGAGGGATGTAGGTGGTGAGCTGAGCTGCGTAGTGGACTTCTCTGCTGTCCTCCAGAGGTGAAACGCCGGCTTTGTGAACGTACACGACTGCATACAGAGTGCCATTAGCTCGAGTCTCCTGTGGCAGAGAGATGTTCACCTGCCTGTGGAGAGAGAGAGAGAGCAGAGAGAGAGAGGCAGTAAGTTAAAACAGCAAATAAGTTCATAAGTAATGCTCACCAGTATTTCTATAATGCAAGTGATTTACATTAATCTCATGGTTATGTACTACTCCTTACAAACTTAACAAACAAAGGGCTTTATGCTCAGTTTGCAGCCACGACTGTGACTGAGATTGTTACAATTTTCAGTAAAATGGGAAAATAAACAATTTAATTTAGGAATTATCTTCTATATAACAACAAGCATGTTGCTGCTACCACTATGTATTTCAGCATGTACGTATTTTTCTAGTGTTACTCTTGTGTTGGTAATGAGCAGCTTGTCTGATTTATAATTTGCGCGATTAGCAAATGTATCAACATGTCAAACCCACCTCTCAAATGTAGAGTGTGGGTCAAATGGGTCTATTTTTACAGCAAGGTTGAGTTGGCTGTTGTCTGGCAGGAGGCAGGTGAAGACACTCAGCTACGGGGGAAAAAAAGAAAAGAAGAGTTTGAAAGCAACCTTTCCATTTTTAGAAAAGCCTTGAGTCCAATTCCAAAATGAGATGCAACTGCAGAAATGAAATTTGAGAGGAAAAAGAAACAGAAATATCTGACTATGTTCCAAATACGTCTGCATATTGAAATATTTTTATTTGAATGAACTCGTCCTCGTTCTCCATCATGTAAATCACCAAAGCAACTGATGGTTCCGCCTGACAATAATGTTATCTATGTTTAAAGAAATAAAATCAAAAGTCATTTCATCTGGAAAAACTAAAAGCCAACACCAAAATAATCCGTTATAACACATGACTTGACAAGAGATCATGTTGAGAAGAATAGGCTACTGGCAAAAATCTGCTAAAAAAGGCAGGTGCACTCTGTTTAGTAATTAGCCTATCAACTAATAACCAGGCTCACACCAGTAGTGTCTTGCGCGATTAGCACTGAAGCTGGATCTCACATTAATTGAGTTTTGGTATCCCCGATTTGTCTATTTGCCACAAGGAGTGAGGGATAAGAAACAAAGGCCTATGCGAACCTGTAGTCTGGGTCTTGCTGTCAGGTAGGAGGTGATGCAGATCTCTCCCGAGCCTCCATCACAGGGTTTAGTGTTGAGGAAGCCGTACAGGAGCCAGACGGTGTGGAGCGTATAAACCACAAAGACCCCGAGCAGCAGTTTAGCGATGGAGCTCGTTTTAGCGCCGCTGTCCGCGGGTTTGGAATAACATGATGGGAACATGGCAGCAATTGACATCAACAGCGAACAAATAAAAGAAAAAAATGGACGTGGTCTGGTTTGAGGACGGAACAGTTAATAATCGGATATAGCGTCAACACTATAAAGTCCCCACGCTTCCTCGCTGCCACAGCATCCTTCCGGTTATCTACCCAGCGGAGAGATGCTGATGCTGACAACACTTCGGCGGCTGCGCCCACACCGGTGTTACCAGTCATGTGTCCAGAGCATCGGGACCACATGTAGGCGAAATACACATGGCATTATGGTTTATAACTACCACAAAGCCCGAAATAATTTGTTATGCACCCACATATCCACAGCTTGGCTTGTATGTGGTGGGCAGTTTTTTAGAACAACTTGGCTGGTGGACCAGACCGGTCACTGTGGCAATGCTTGTACATTGGGTGGACACTGAAGTCATGTCCTGAATATGTTTTCTAGGACATTTGGGGCTAAGCATGAGTTAGGCCACATACAGTCAGACTCGTATCATTTAAGCTGACTGCAGTATTTTTTTTCTGTATCTTTTAGGCTAACTAAATAGATCAAGGAGTTGTACCTCAAAATGTACGTCAACTTTTTCAGTGGGAGTGACTTACTTTTAAAGAGACGATCTTTGATCCTTGTCGGCGCGGTGCATTGTGGTCCGGTGCAGCACTCTTTCCTGAAGTTCCATCAAGCTAATCTGAACAACTGCGTTTTTCGGATTAAAAACACAGCCTAATGAAAGGTCCGTAGTTAGCGGCAGGTAACTGACTTGCGTTACTTGTGTCTTCGTTTACTGTCACTGCGAATTTCAAATGGCAAATTACTAAGAGCACAAGCTGCTCCCCGGTGCTAGCTGCTAAGACGACTAACGTTAACATCACATGCACGGCTGTCAACTCTTGAAAGTGAATAAGTAGCAGAGCTAAAACATAGGCCTGGCGTCACATGATGTGTTTTGCTTATAGTGTTACTGTAACTATTATGTACGAGTTTTCATCCCTGTTGTACATGGACTGTCTCCTCTAGCAAACACACTGACAGCTCGAGGACACCGAGGGGCCGTTAATGAGATGACTGAAGGATTATACACAAGATCATCTTTTCACACCGCTGCTGTATTTCCTTCTTCATTTTCTTATGGAGGCTAAAGCCTGCCTCCCTTTCCCCCACCACCGTCTCTGTGCTGTGGCGCCTCGAGGATGAGACTACACGGGGTGCTGCTGGCTGGCTGTATGAACTGCACGAGGATGTATCAGCCATTCGGTGGGAACTTTTATCCAAAGCGCCTTTTGAGCTGTGTTGGTCCTTTTTCCACAAGAATGGGTGGGACTCGAACACTCGTCCTTTGTAGTGCTCGTACAGTACTCTACCCACTGAAGTACACTATGCCGACCGGGTATAGCGAACTGGGATTGTACAGCAGGAGCTACAGTGATGTCGGTTCAAAAGCGCTCTACAGTCGAACGCTGCCTGTGTCGAGATGCCAACCCACAACACATTGTCACACACAGTCCGCTGCGGTGAGAAAGGAGAACCTGCTGCAAGGAGGTGCAACATGGCCCGGTAAGAGTGACAGGTGGTGTGCGTACTGACACCACGTGCACTGAAAAACACAGTCTGTCTCAGCAGAATTCGTACTTTTTAGATAGCTGCTGATTTAACATTTTTCTTGTCTTAATTGTTGTTAACTAAACACCAACTTAACCCGGTGGCAGTATTTGATATGTTAAATAGATTTCAATAGATGTCTATATTGTTAGACCAATATAATCAGGTATTATCTTATGAGAGATAAATTAGTATTGGTGTGTGTGGATAAGTAACAAGAGTTTGCTGTACAGAGATGCCAATATGTTGGAGGTGATCTAGAAACAGCTTGTCATGTATCAATGTAGAAACATAAATATCAGTGATGTGTATTTTGAAAACTCAAATATTGTTCTCAGTCGCAAAAAAACGGTATCACTCAATTGACTGTAGATAAGTTTAAATGTAGAGCAATCTTAGAAACTAGAAAGAATAGCTGTAGTGTAGCTCAGTTAAATTGGTAATAAAGACATCTTCACACATGTTTCTACCTTCTGTAACAATGTATTTCATACTGCTTCATGTTATCTACATATAATAGAATTGCAGAATCGTTTTTGTTAACATACAATTCATTTGCCATGTTTTTGTTGCTAATCTACTATAAATGTCAGTTTGCCCATATGCTTTTGGGACCTTGAAATGGAGCACAGGTGTAAGTACAGGAGGTGTAGGTTTCTACTAAATCTGTACCTCTGAAATCCCCCTCCTCCTCCAACTTGTAGCTGATTATTATAATGATTTGACTTCTACAATGATGAGTGTCAAGCCATAGATATTATACTGTTATGGTCCCAACAATTATAGAGCATATTTTCTTATTGATATTTTAATTATCTTTATTGCTGTAGTCAGAGAAGGAAAATGAACAGAAGTGCTTAGAACTCAGTACTCGCAATTCTCCGGCTTTATGTGTGAAATATTTTCCTTTACATGAGATTTAACTCAATCTTTTCTTTGAACAGTGTCCTTTGTCCGCCACAGAGTGACCGACACCCCCGTTTCCAGTGTGCCTCCATGTTTTGTAGTGGTAAGAGAAGCGCCTATGGCAGTCAGCCAAAAACCCTTCAGTGGTTACTGAGCCGTAGTTACTACTATCAAGTCAAATATACTTACTGGCAAGATGCTTTTGGAGACACTGACGCAGACTGTTGGATTTCACAGTTCTACAGTTAAATGAGCTGGAGTTAACCCAGATTTATCAAACATGCCCACATCTACTGTCATACATGTTCTGTATTGCAATACATTAACAACTGTGATGGCTACAGGTCGGTGATCAGTTTCTTCTTTACTTGTTTTCCAGATGAAGTTTGACCACGAGGGGAATGTGACATCATTCGGTAAGTGTTGGTGATATAGCCAGTCTCACTAAAGTGTGTCATTTTCAGTATGTCCCTGAAGTACACTTTGTAATCTTAGCCGTGCACAGTTGGACATACAGTACACTGTTGCTCACCATTGATGTGACCTGTGGTGTGACCATCCCTCAATGGGTCGTGTTAGCGCCCTCGCTCACTTATGTTTGTTGAAAGCAGTACATATATTCTGACCTCTGTCTTTGGTGTGTAGTCCTGTCCTAATGTATGAAGTATTCACTCCCTATTTCTTTTTCTCTTACAGAGAAGAAGAAAACAGAGCTTTGCCAGGAGCTAAGTCTACAGGCCAGAGACCTTCGATTTCAGCATAGTACCAGCCTCACTACTAGAAACAACTGCATCATCATACGAATGGAGGTGTGCTCTCTTTCTCTCTTATACGCACACTCTGTGAGTGGTGAGACATTTCTGTTGTCAACCGAAGTCTAGATCGTCTTTTATTTGGCTGTTGATTAGAAAACATAGGAAGCCACACTGTTGATAATAATTACAGTTTTAAACCAGAGGCATTCAGCCTTTTTGTCAATGAGACATGATGCCACAAAGAGGATGTTATGGTTCAGTATAATAATGAAAAACTGGGTGAAGCCCAAAGTTTAATGAAAGGGTAGTATCATCACATTGTGTTCAGTGAAATATTGTATTTACCTATTTCTTATTATATTGAAAACAAGTGGGGCCGATCAAACAGACCTAAAAACTAAACATCAAGTAAACTAAAACTAAATGCATGAAGTTGTCTTGGATCAGACTTGAGGAAAACTAGTTGCAAGGACGTTCTGTAGCCTGCACCACAGTCGACTGTCCTCCAGAGGGCGTGCTGGAGAAGGTGTAGTAGAAGGAGCCAGAGTCATCACTGCACCTCATTTTACAGAATGCAATGGTTCCTCCATAGGCACAACCTGCTTGGTCTCCACCATTGTTACGGTGAGGTAGCCGCACTCTTGGTCACACCTGATGGTGTTGAGTGAGAGAACACAGTCAGTTCAAGAAATATAATATGTCCCCTGCAGATTCAAATGATACGCTGGGACAGAACTGGTGTCCATAGTCAGCTCTCTGATAGGCTGGCTTGTAGGCATGGTGATAGTGAGGGGGAAGGACTAACTCACACCTGGCCTCAAACAGAGGGAGAACCCCTGGGGCTGCAGGAACAGAGCCTTGGCATTTGATGTCGCAGGAGAAAAATGATGACACTGTAATCTAGCACCAGTGTCATATTAGTTTACTGTAATTTAATGCATGTCTGCGTTGCACTCCCTGTTAGTGATGGATAACACGGCTATGCTTTACCTGGCAGACTTGCCTAGTGTAAAGAGTTTCATAGTGGATCCATAAACCAGGATTCTTACCTGCTGTAGTTCTTGACGACCTGCACCCTGTCCTGAGGGTTATACATAAAGCTTTTACGACAGCCTCCTCTCCGCAGCCCTTATGCGGTATGACAGCGGAGCACCAAGCACACTGCGAGCCACACTGGATGCACTCGTCGCAGATGGAGGCAGATGTGAGATATGTTTGTTCAGACAAACAGAACCAGCTTCACAGCCATCCTGCACTTAGAATAAAGAATTGGGATGAAGTAGAACTTTAGTCATCAATTTCAATGAAATGTAGGATGTAAGTAAAGTTGTATATGATATGATTTATTTACTTAACTTAACCTATCTCCTATATGTCTTATACACCTCCTGCATGGAAAACTTGTGTTTTCTTAATAGTTACTTGTCTTCCTGGTTTAATGAGTCACAAGTTAAAATAAAGAATAACTTGCGCAAAATAAGAGAAATCCTTTATTTGACTGTTAAATGGTAAATATGGCATTTGTATTTCGTTATATTCTTCAGGCAATTTTGCATTCTTTTCTTAATTCAATTTATTAACGCTTAAAATATGACATGAAATATGAAATTACAGCACGACTGTAATTAGCTGTAATAAGTGACTGATGCAACAAATATGTGGATCTATAATTGATTATGTGCTAAATGAACTATAACACAGATATATTACTTAAAGTGTTGAAAGCTTTCTGTGCTGTTGCTGCGTCTTGGGGCTATCTACCTCTGCACAGTGAGACACACACACTAATCTTATCACTGATCCTGATTGGTGCGAGTGTTTTGGGTATGGAAGTGTGGCTTTAGAAAACAAGCAGCTTGATTTCACAACAGGAGTTTTTCTTTGGTTTGGTCCCTCCCCGCAAATATTTACACATCCGTCAACTATTGGGACTGCAGTGATCCATATGTAGTCCTGCATACACGGCTGTACGTTCAAACACAGAGCACAGACACACTCGCATATGAAATGTCACGTAGATTAAACAACCAGTTGCTACAAAACATTTATGTAATTTCAATCTTTAAGTCTTTGACTGAATTGAATTTTGAATGAAGATGTTAAGTGTAAAAGTATTTGGGGACCGACTACATGTTTCAGTGTTTTCTAACCTTGTCCATCCGTTTCTCCACAGTCTTTGAAAGCCATTGTGACCCCGCAGTCCCTGTTGGTGTTGGATTTCCGTGGTCTGGGGTTGGAACGTTGGTTGGTACTGGACCTGGCCTCTCAGCTGGCATCACAGACACACTCTCTGCCCTTCGAGTTCAGAGCACTGGAGGGTATCCTGCAGCACAAGGTGAGACACTGTGTGTCTGTGTGTTCAAGCATGTTCTAACCTAGATAAAACCTACCTGTAAATTCAGGACGTGCGTGGAGGCTCTGTTATATTGAAGCATAAAGTCAGACTTGTAATGGGAAAAAGAAGTTTTAGATCTGCTGCAGGATAAACTATGTCTGGGGGATCCGGTCTCCTTACACCTTTTTTAAAAGCAAGTTGAGGGCATTAAAGGAGGAGTCTTTAGGTTGTAAATATTGTGATTGTTAATATTATTTTGTAACTTTGAATTTTGATGTATGTTTGTAATTCTGTTTGTGGTTTTATTGACTTGTAACTTGGTTTGCTGCTGTCTTGGCCAGGAATCTCTTGTAAAAGAGATTCTTAATCTCAATGAGGTTTTCCTGGTTAAATAAATAAAATGAAAATGAAATTCATGTATACTATACGTCTTCATGTATCTGTGTCAACAGGTAAACACTCTACAAGCTCAGCTGAATGATGTCGAACCAGTAATATTGGACACATTGGAATCCTTAGTGGATCCTAAAATCCTTTCCGCTGATAGAAGTAAACTACATATACTGCTGCAGAACAGCAAGAGGTAAAGCAAACAAGCGTATACATTGCAAATGCTGTTATATATGAGGGTAGATAACATCAGGATTGCAATGCTTTTCTAAATTATAGATATGAAGAACTGGGTTAGCATCTCTGCGACTGGACTGGTTTTCATCAGTAAATCAAAATAGTTCCTCACCTTTGTTGATGACATTTAAAAAGCTTCATTAATCACGTGTGGCACGCCTCATGGCTCAGCCTCAACCTGGCAGCGTTAGAGCCACATATTTACAGATCATATTCACATATTTGGTTTTGTCTGTCTCTCAGTTCCCCTTCTTGTCTCTTGTGCCTCTGACAGCTTATCAGAGTTGGAAACGGACATAAAGGTTTTTAAGGATTCCTTGCTGAAGATTTTGGATGAGGACGAGATCATAGAAGAACTCTGTCTGACCAAGTGGACGGACCCAAGAGTTTTGTATGTTACACATGCACTCACATACACTGGCATGCTAAAAGCAGTTCTATTAAAAACTCCTTTAAAAGACCAGTCAGTGGCTGCAGTAAAAGATAAGGGTAAGACTTTGCATATCACCAAAGTGTCAAAGTCTTTTCCCCTTCAAATTGTGTTTATCTGTAACAGTGTCTTCATTAGTTGAGGTTAGGGTTTAGGTTAGATTATGGTTAGGTGTCACAGAAATAACTGGTTGGATTTAGGGATCAATTTTGGTTCTGGTTAACATTTGTGTTTTTTTCCTGCTATAATTGCCAATTAACTAATTTGTTTATAGTATTTAGATTTTTTTTCTGACCTCATTGAAACCCACTTGTAGAAAAGAATACAAGTGGTAACAAGCTAGACTTGTGGCAAAGGGAAGAGTAGCTATAAAGCATTGATATTACACTAAATAAGGAACTATTTTCAATCAAATGTTATGTTTTATGCTATGCATGAATAAATGTGGTTTACGTTTGTTTGCGAGAAAGTCATTAATTGATCAAAGAAATAAGAAATACAAAGCAAAAGTAAACTTCGAGAAATGTAAAAACATACGACCACGAAGGGACTCGAACCCTCAATCTTCTGATTCGAAGTCAGACGCCTTATCCATTAGGCCACGCGGTCAGATGATCTTCAAGTCAGACAGTCACCCGTGCAATGGGTGGTTTGTTGATCGGATGTGTCATTGAGGGGCACGCATGAGTGATTTAGGAAAACTTAATTCATGCTATTTATAATGTTCTCTTTGAAACGAGTCATGTCTGCCATGGCCTGCCTTTCTCAATGGGGGAAAAGATATTTTAGACGTAGGCTATAATGCCTAAATCTGAATTAATGTTAAATACATGCTTTAATAAAATCAACTAAAGTAGAAAATAGATACAGTCCTCTTCATGACTGTAAATCACCTTTAAACGCCTCCCGTTGAAGTTTTGTGAACCGCAATAAGTTTTTTAGCGTTTAATTTCCCGTTAAACCACCGACGCTTTATTAGCCTATTAACGTATTTACGTCGTTGACGCTGTATTGTTGTTTTCAGAATATTTTGGGTCACCTGATACAGCAGGGCTTTTACTGACTGTCACGTGTGCTGATGTCCTGCCAGCAGGACCGGAAGCTCCGCGGTGTGACATTCTTCCTTTCACTCTTGGGTGACATGTTCACTGACACAATTGATCCAACGCCGCGAACGCATCCCTACCGCTACCCGCGAGTCAGGTCGCATTCATCAGGCTAAAACGAGCGATTTACGACCAGTTTGTGCTATTAAAAGAGTTTGAGGAATCCGAGTTGGAAAACAAATTTAAGAGTTTCCCATTATTTATTGATGACTATGTGATACTTTTTTCATGTATTTTCAGGTGTCATACTAAATGCTGAAAGATTTGATAACCACCGAGGCTTTTCTAAAATAGTGTTCTGAATGTGTGCCTTTCTAGTGAGGAGAACAGTTTGGGTATTGACCACGCTGAGGAGATGGAACTGTTACTGGAGAATTACTATATGCAGGTAACGGTACTTATCTACAGCCCCCAAACGTGAATTAACTGTTGGATTTAAAAATGGTTCACTATTCCCTAATAATCTATAATCATTTAAATGATTAAAATAAACTCCAAACAGGCTGAGGAGCTGGGGAACAAGACAAGAGAGCTGAAAGGGCTGATTGATGACTCTGAGAGTGTCATCTTCATCAATCTGGACAGGTACACACACACACTACAGTATGTGCATACATACTGCAAACTCACTGTGATTATAAGGCCTACAAGGGAAGTTGCCATTTATAAATTGAACATTCGGTCACATTTAATAAACCCAGTCATATTCTATGTAGAATATTTGGACTGTTCAAAATGTGTATCCATGAAAGTTGTCTTGTTTTGTATGATTTCTTAACATTTACAGGATTCAGTTTGAAACTGCTTTGATAATATTGGAACATACAATATGTGCAACCTTTTTCTCTTTTTTTTAGCTCTGGACCTTAAAAAAAAGATTCATAGAAAATGGTTAGAGGATAAGTTCACAATTGTTTGTCTTTAAAGGTGCCCATATAAACATTAAGTCATATTTTTCTTGCTGTAATCACTTCTTAAGTTTATAGTGGCCGTCAAATGATCTATCCCTTATGTGCTTTTATTGTGAAAGGGGACAAAATACGGTTTTAAACCAAAAATGAGGTTTAAAACCTGTTTCAATGTTCATATGGGCACATGACTTGTTGTGTGACTTGAAAAACTGTGAACTCATCATTTAAGCGCACCCATGAAAGACGTATTTTAAGCCCTCTTGAAACAAAATGACTTGTTGGCTCTACATGTGCTTTATGTTTCATTCCAGTCATCGTAACGTGATGATGCGCCTGAATCTGCAGCTGACGATGGGCTCCTTCTCCCTTTCCTTATTTGGTCTGATAGGGGTCGCTTTCGGAATGAATTTGATGTCGTCCTTTGAAGAGGTGAGGCGGCTTCCTGCTAAAGAATTGTATTATCCTAATGTATCATATGTGTATTCATTCATTTTAGTCCATGTGTCTGTGTGTACATAAGTACCTTATGTATGTTTATACAGATATACGTACACGTTTACCTGTATGTGTTTTTCTCCAGGACCCTCGTGTTTTCTGGCTGGTAACAGGCTTCATGTTCTTGGGTAGCGGGCTGATATGGAGACGACTGCTGTCATTTCTGGGACGACATCTTGAGCCTTCAGTACCCCCACTAGTAATTCTCACACTCAAACAAACACACACGTACACTGGCCTCTCTGCATTTATGGTTTTTCATTAGATGCTTAATATAAAAGTGTATTTCTTTCAGCTTAATGTGTACAATATGGCAACTCTTATGGTGAATACAAGTCTTCTATCTCTACATGTACTAAGGTCACTCCTCACCCCAAAGTGCTGATATAGATTCTCTACTTAATTTTATTTAATACTGCCAGATGAAAGAGTGGTTAAAGATCGCATCCTATGTGTCTTTCCTCCTGTTTGTGATACAGATCCCTCCAGTGTGGAAGAGAAATATGAAAGCATCAGACATCAAGGCGGGAGTCAGATGATGTTCTTCCTCCACTCTGTAGAATGCCACCGACCTCCTTCAGACTCTGCAGCTTTAAAGACGATTGTTTTACCACACTGGACCTCCTGAATTCTCTACAAAGGCTTTTCATTTTTTTCGTTTTCTCTCCCAAGCCTACAGCAGAGCCTGAGACTGAGGCATCCAAATGTCGGGAGACTCCAGTGTGTCGTGTTCTTCTGTGCCCCCATCATTATATTTTTCGTACTGTGGCTGGGTTATTTCAGATACTTGATTAAATGTCTTTATATCGAACCATATCTTCACATATGCAGACAAAACGTGGGCAGAGTATTGCTCCGTCATCACTGGTTTTAGACCAGTGGATGGATGGATGGATGCGTGGGCAAGTGGCGGCATTGGAACCGAAACAGATGACTAACGACTCATTGCATTGGTGAAAAAAGTGTGTTAAAATTATTAAATCATATTCATTTAATTTAACTTCAATAAATGTGAAGGCATTTCAGGCATTTCTGACAAAGCAATGGCTGAGCTGCACCAGCAATAATTTGTCCGAAAAAAAGCATATTGCAAGTTTGTTTTGGTTTGTTTTGATATTGTGTCTCACTTTGTTACTGTGAGTGTCTCAAATTCATGTTTGCCCAAAAATGGAAAAATATTGTGTCTTAATACAAGAGGAACTTTCCTAAGTATCCCTTTTAAAGCTGTTATAGACTCTGTCCCGTTCCTATTTGCGCAAAAGCTGTTTGAGTATTCTAAATGTTAAAGGCAGAACATCAATGACAACATGGAAAAACAAAAGGAAAGCTTTGACATTCTGGGGTACTTTAACCCAAAGCAAACTACTGCAAGTACCATGAATCACTCTGCCGCTACATTATACACATTGACAACTTGTCAATGTGTATAATGTAGCGGCAGGGTTGGGTTGTCAATGACAACCCATGCCTTTCAGGATTCCCTCAACAGGTCGTCAAATCAATCGAAGGGGGTCTTTGGTTGAACTGGTGGAAGTCGGTACACACATGCAACAGGTGACGAGGGATCACCAGTACATATGCTTCATTTTCAGGGGTCACAAGCGAAACATGTTGGAAAGCACTTCCTTACAGAACTGTATATTTTATCTGAAAAAGCTGGCAAAATCCTTCATCTTTTGACTGTCATAGTTAATGCCTATTTTAAAAAGCTATTCAGTGTTTTTTTTTAACTACATTGTATCACAATGAATCTAATTTAAACTATAATGTCAAAATTCTCATTTTATGTTGCTGAGGCAAATTGAATTAGATAAATATTAAACAATACCTTCAAGCAGCTGATTTTAGTCAGTAGATGACGGCAAAAACAGCAAAGCAAAGTGACATTTTCTTTCATAAATGTGCAATATTTTTAGATTTGTATTTCAAATCAAACAAAACTGTTGGAGTTCTCATTTTGTTTCAGTTCATGTGTCAGGTGTGACTTGGATGTTGTACTTCTCTGTCATAACCACTCCTCTGCACTAGGAGTCATATCTCCAGTTTAAAATGTGACACATTGGCTCAATAAAGTTCAGAATATCGTGTGATATTATATTAGAATTGTTGTCCAGCTTGATTGTACTGTGACTGATAATGAACGGACATAATCTGTTCCTAGATTTAATGCTCTTTTCGTTTTTGCCACTGGCAGTGATGTACTTACCTATAGCACTTGTGATTCATCAGCAGCACTCATATTATTTGATACGACATCTTGTTGTTTTCGACCATGATTCTATGCACTTTATGAAAAGCTGTTATTTTGGAAGTCGCTTTGGATAAAAGCGTCTGCTAAATGCCTAAATGTAATGTAATATACATAAAGCAAAAGCAAGAATTGCTACCTACAATATAGCAAGTCGAGTTCCAATACAATGGTTTACCACAAGTACGGAGTGGTGACAGCAGCATTGTACATCTTCATTTGTATGGAATTGTTTGTACAAGTTGTTTCCAGTCAGTGATGTTGCCACTGCCACCATTATGAATCTCTATCCATTGCGGCCTTAACTCGTTACAGTAGATTAGGGTTATAATGCATCCATCCCAATCACTGGCGGTTCGTCACGCCGTGCTGACGTCACCGCGGAGCCACGCTGCAATGCCAGCCCAAACAACTTTCCCCGAGGATCCTCGCCTCAGAACGCGTCCAGCAGCCGTTTGTCAAAGTGCTGAGCTTTTGAGCTTTCTGAGCTTGACGAGGAATAAGCGGAACGATACAGTTTTGCTCTTGAGTATAAACAGTTTTTTTTTTATTTCCCATCATATATATAGTTTTCTTTATCACTGTCGTTTTTAATTGGAAGTTAAGATGAGGAATCTGCGGTTGTTGTTCCTCGTCGGGCTGATGACTGGGTTTATCAGTGAAAAAGTAAGTAGCATTTAATTGCTGTTTTATTTAAAATATCGTACAACTAACGCCACATGAAACCTGAATGTTATTTGACTCGATATCGTTAACTTTGTGTCTTTCTTTTATCCAGAGAAAAGGCACAAATTAGCCGTTAATATCCAGGCTGCGTTTAGGAAAGACAACCCTCCGTAACGTTTCATTTTGTTTAGTTGCCAGTTCTGTTTGTGTTTCCCATAATCCCGATGGAAAGTGTTTTACATGCCCTACATCCACTGTTTAACCGTCCCAGCTTGTTCAGTGTGTTTATTCTGTTAACACGACGTCTCTAATTGCTCCACCTGGACGTTCTTATGTAAAGTCTGTGCTAAAAATGACCAACGTGAAAATAACCACAGCCGTTTTTAAAGCATAAGTAAATCATATCTTCCAGGAAACAACAGTATTTACGCGAGAGCGAGAGAGAGAGAGGCTGTGTTATGTGACGGACTTCTGCGGGGTTTAGCCTATTGATATTTATTCACCCACAGACTGTGTATTCAAGCCAAGTTAAGGCGTCCAGTTGGTGTCAAATTCATACAGAGCCAAAGTTTGTTCGGCCTTCATCTCACAGCCTTTACATTTCAACGCAAACCTCCTGATCTGGCCAAAATGACTCGCAGACACGTGGACTGGGTCACGTTTTCAAATGTAACTATTTGCTAGATACAATTTTTATTTATTTATTATTAGAACATGAATAGGAATATTTAATTGGAATTAAAATGTTAAGACTGACGAAATCTTTCTGCCTGACTAAACTAGAAAGATCTCTCCATGCGTGTCTGTTGTGAAGCTGGAAAACACCTGGAAATGACAGGTTAAACCAGAGCTCATGTACATTGTCCGAAGTGCCACGATATCCTGCTTTCATGATTTATTAACTGTAAAAGTCCCAAATGAGAGCCAGAGAACTCCGCCGCCGCTCCAGAAACGCGTGATATCTGTGATTTACGGACTGTATTTTGTCAAAGTGGGAGACCTGAAACCTGAGACTGCCCTCCTAGATGTGCGCAGCAGGAACTGGCAGGGCCGGAAACACTGGCTAAATACACTTAAATGTCATTTCACAACACATGGTGTTATAAACTGGACGTGATTACTGGGAAAAATAACTTTTAATAACCGTTCAAACTACTGATAGACTCCGGTCCTAAATTGCTGGGCGTGATTGGGTTACGTCGTATATTCAAACTGTAGAATTACTGGTTAGTCAGTCGGTGGTGTTGCTCATATCTGACAGATGAATGTTCAAACAGGCTTTCTGCCCGTGACGGATTGTGAGCCGGTAGTGGTGTCGTTTTCTGGAGTGATGACTCACAGTGAGTCCCGCTGGGCCAGTCCAGACAAGCACGCGCTGCGTGGAGTCAGCGCAGTTTCCCAGGGTAGGCATGAGGACGAGTGCGCCACCTGCTCTCTTATTATCGTTTTCACAGAGCTTCTGACAAAGATTACCAGATTAAAATCATTTAAATAAATGATCACATGATAATCCGTGATTGTAAAAGGTAGGCTGACGATCCCTAGCTGTGGAGAATTGGCTCACTGTGTGGTCTACCTGACGTTTCATGTGCTCTCAGTTTATCAGGAGCATGGTATTGGTCATATTAGTCACACTGTTCTGTAAATGAAGGGACAGCATCTGATTGGCTGTCACACTATATAGGGAGTTTCACCCCGTTGTCATTTTGTACAACTAGACTTGAATGCGTCTTCAAACCAGAGCTAACTATGTGTTTTACAGTGGAAAATACCAGTGAGGGTTTCAACACACATTGGTGGTGTGAGGAGTCCGCTCTTACTGCTCCACCACAGAGCTTTTACCATTTAAGCCTCTTAACTGATGAAAATCTTACCTTTTGCCAAATAGTGTGGACTGGGATAATATTCTATGTGTAAGATAAAAGTAGATATTGTGTCTGTCACTTTCTGACTTTCTAAGTATTATTTGGAACAAGTCTCGTATACCCACGTCTTTCTGTACAATCCTTTAAATCTCTGTACAGACCAGCAGAGTTGTAACATCAATTTAACATATCTATTTCCCTTGAATTGGCTCCCACTTCTTTTATTGTCAAATAAATGTGTCTTTGTGAGGCCTTTTTGGAGAATAACTATAACTGCTGTTGAACAACTAAACAGATACATTTGATGTTGAGTGGTCAGACATTTTATGACTCATGGCCTTGGTCAAACATACACCCCCTCGAACACAGCAATGTGTGATGACGGGTCGGCTGTGTACTTTTGGCTTTTACGCAACCTCCCTTTTGGCTCGACTGCTATCATTATCAGCTCACTGGGGAACTAGTTCACTTCAACTGTTAATCCAGAGGACACAAAAATATGGATTTGTTGATTACAAAGTTCAAGATGTCACACTTCCAGCAAGCAATAGTCGGACGTTTGCTTGGCGTTAGAACGCGGTGTTATTGCATGTCTGTAGTGTTTTCTCTCTGTTTCCAGAGAACTGTCTTCACTCTGACAAAGCTCCAGGACACCAGATGGTTATATATGGTCTGTGTGACCTATGTACATATGTATGTTTTCCAGATGTGCGTAACCTCTGAGTGACTGAATCAAGTCTGTCAGTAAAGCCCTAATGAACAACTTAAGCCTGGCAAGGGGGGGATGGACAGAGAAAACAAAAGCAGATTTTTCAATTAATCTCAAATAATTTATGCCAAACTGGGTCTAGCTTTTTTATTTTTTTATTGGAGGATTTACTGCTTGACTTTGCTTTATTTCACTGTGAACTGAATATGATTGAGTTTTGGACTACTAATTGGACATAACAAGAAATATGAAGATATCGCCTCAAGCTGGGAATTTGGAACCGGCATTTGTCACTATTTCGTGTCATTTTAGTAACTAAAAATTATTAATTGGGGGGGGGGGGGGTGGGGGGGGGTTAATTTGTTTTAGATTAAAATTTAAAAATTAAATTTTAATTAAAAAAGGTGTATTGTTTTGATTTTTTTTCCCCCAA
>JAVQJD010036582.1:0-12415 GCA_036023655.1 Nannoperca australis
CATCTGCTTGAGACAGGATGTGCCTGATTTTTGCAATGTTACGTAGGTGAAAGAAGGCAGTCCTTGAAATTTGTTTTATGTGAGAGTTAAAGGAAATATCCTGATCAAAGATAACTCCAAGATTTCTTACAGTGTCGCTGGAGGCCAGTGCAATGCCATCTAGAGAAACTACATCTTTAGATAGTTTGTTTCGGAGATCTGTCACAGGAAGAACAGGCACCAGCAGGGAGAAGCCCTGCAATGCTACAAAATTAAAGTGTTGAATGTGAATGACACCTTTTTACAGTATTTACTCTATGGTCGTGGAAGAATATCCAGCCGCTAGAATTGGGTTTATGGAATGCTTGGAGTAAAATGAAAACATTGAAGATCTATAATGAGACTGGTGAAAAGGAGAATCCACAAATATATTGGTGGTAAAGCATGTGCGCCTTGGGAAACTAATCATTAGTGATGATTGGAGGGCATATAGGGATGCTCTCACCAATTTGGGCTATACATACTTCACCGTGAATCATTTAAGGTGGTTTGCTGATCCTGTTACTGGAGCTCACGCTAACTCTATATTTGTAGAGACCCAACAGTCCCACCATGAGTATGGAGGTATTTTTGGGTCTTTTTTAAGCAGTCAAAAAATGGTTTGAGAGAAGAACATTCCACACTTTTGCTTGCAAACCCTAAAATTTTGCTTGCAAATCTAAAAGTTCTGCTTGCAAATCCAAAAGTTTTGCTTTGAAATCTAAAAGTTGTGCTTCCGGTTCAGCTGTATTCCGTGGGTGGGACCTATGCTGAAAGACGAAAGACACGTTTCTATTGGCCAGTCTTGATCGGAGTGACAGCATGGCAACATCCACAATCAGTTAACGAGAGGGGCTGTTTTGAAGTCCGCCGGAGACCGGAGAAACTTGATAGTGCTATTATGCTCTATTGAGTTTCTCCGGTCTAACAGCAGGAAGACAGTTATGCTTAAATATTCCTTCTCCATTTTCTTCAATCTCATTAGACAAACGCAGTCAATCGGATGCTTTGTATATTTATTTTATTTGCTTTCAGAGCGTAACACAAAGTGTTTCTATATTTGAAACATCAATAAACTGACAACTGGACAGAACATTGACATGTGAAACGTTACTTGAACTGTTAATGTCTTGAGTGTTAACTTTGTATAATCTAACCAATAATTAACTGGTATAGCTATTTACAATGTATTTGTTACAATCTACAGTCTGTCAAAGCTTGTTTATGTGTAAAGAAACATACATTTGTATCGTGTTTCTCCAGTCTCATCTTTGGATTTGCAAGCAGAACTTTTAGATTTGAAAGCAGAAATTCTGGATATGCAAGCAAAATCTTAGGGTTTGCAAGCAAAACTTTGGGTTTTGCAAGCAAAAGTGTGGAATGTTCTTCTCTCAAACAATTTTTTTGACTGCTTATAATAGACACAAAAATACCTCCACACATGAGCTGCACTATGCGACAGTGGCAAGGAAAAACTGTCTTATAACAGGTAGAAACCTCGAGCAGATGATGTACATATGAGTCACAGAGATGAGCATGAGTTTCTTTTGAAAGAGAAATCCCTGATGATCTCCCCACCAAAAAATCTATTTCCAGTATCTCCAAAGACTCTTATGACCATCTGGATCAAAATATTGCATCTGCTGCACTATAAAAAAAAAAAGAAAAAGATTTTTAACCTGTTTCCCAAGTTGAGACTTTGTTCACTAATTAAAACACAGATGTAAAACCGATTGTTTTGTACAACACAATAACTATATAGGAATAATATATAGGAATATTACATAGTATTCTAAATATGATTGCAAATCACGTTCACATAACACCCCCCAGGTGTCCTTAATAACAAGGACTTTCTGAAAACTCCAGTACCTAATACTGTATGATACTTTTCTTTTTCTTTTCCTAACTAAAATTGATTGGACTGAATTGAAATTAAAATATTTTTTTTAAATGCATGATGCCTAAATAGACAGAATGACTGACTTTATTTGAGGAGTCACAAAGATGATTGATGCATAAGCAACAAACGGTTAATACATGTCATTTTACCATTAAGCCACCATGAATCATATATTATTTACATTATGCTATCGCTGTAAGGAGGGTCCCTTTATTTTTAGACTATGGAGAAGACAAGAACATCATTAATTTCTGAAATAGCATAGTTGTTGCATTAATTCACATATTCTTCTCGCATTGAGTCAGGCATGAGATACTGTTAATTCGTGTACATTCCTGATAGTTCATAAACTATGTGTTTTCATGCATGAAATCGTGATTCAAAATGTGAAAGAAAATAATGTCTTACTTGTTCCACCACAAGCCTCCAGCACATATATGTTCTCCAATTGTATTCTCCCAAAGACATTCATTTTCATTCATCATTTGGTGTTTTGATAGCAGTGGTGGAGAGTGCTGCTGGACTTTGCTCCTAAATCTCCCATAGATGTTCAGCTGGCTTGAGATCTGGTGACTGTGAAGGCCATACTATATTATTCACACTCATCAAACCAGTGAGCCCATATATCTGCATTCACTGTGTCTCCATTTATTTAGTCAGGTGTTTCCTTTTCTTCCCTTTGTTACCAGGTAATTTCTTTCCAGGCTGTAGTTTGAACTGAGCTGTAATAATGTTAGCTTTCTTTCTATTCTTCCTGTATAGTGGCTTTGTCAGCAGCAATATCAATGAACAGCTGACATAATGTATTTAAAAATCCGTAGCTTTTTCATATAGCCTCAGTATATGCTGGCAACACACAAAAAGGCATAGCTGTAAATTGAGTCTTGTTTAACATAAAGACGGAACTTCGACAATCATTGAGCTTTTCTGAGTTAAATTCAGTTAAATTTAGTCTTGTTTTTTATTCCATCTACTTCTTTTTTTCCCCCTTCCTTTTGCAGGCCTTCACAGCCACAACCGCCTTCCAGCTCTCAACATTCGCACTGAAACAGACGGCATCATTTCAATGCTGAGAGCCGCAGATGACTCATGCCTTATTTAACAAGGCGGCCTCTCTGAACGAGCTCGGCAAAATAGATGAGGAGCTCTTGAGAAAACGGGCACAGAGGAAATGTAAAATGGAGGAGAGTCAGCGGGTTGTTTACCCCCCCACCTCCACCCCCCTGGCTTTTGGCAGACGGAGACGCTGGGGCTGGCTCTCGCACCTTGTAGGGCACTCTCTCTCCGAGGAGACTTCATTTTGTCCCCGCTGGATACAAGGCTCCGGCCAAAATGACACGGAGGGAAATGCAATGTGACAGCAGCAGTAGCAGCTATGGAGGGAGGAAGAACAAGGGAGGGGGGGCTGGTGTGTATGGAGGTAGTGATGTATGCATCACAGAGATTTGAGGATTGTGTGTGTGCGGGGGGGGGGTCATGTGTTTGTGTGCTGAAAGATGCAAAAGTGTAAGTAAATTCCTGGTTACTTTTGTATTTGCATGTACAGTATGTGTTTACAGAGGTGTGTTTGTTTTATTTTGGATAAGCAGTTCACAGCACAATTTCTACCCAAACACACACACTGTTTAAGTTCATGTTAGTGTGGCTTCGATTATTTTTACCTGTGTATGTTGTTTACACACTTTTTAAATAGATACGTGTTAGGGCCAGGTTAGGCTTGGTTAGAGGTTCACGATGGGTCATGTCACTCAAAATTCCATGTACCATGCAAACCCTGATTCAGCCAGGAGGAGCCCCCAAACAACAAATCCATGCAAGGACACCGTAGGATGCCTATGATAGTTGGCCTCGGGTAGAATGAGGTATGAATACAGTAACTAGTATTAAGGCCAGCTATCCATTCAGCTGACGGTTGCTGAGTAATGTAAGGAAATTAAAATTGGACCATTGTGAAAAGACAACAATTACTGCCCATAAGCAACAGGATCTCGCATAGTAAGCCATAGTATTGTGAATATCATGCAACATTTGTTGCCCCATTGCAAGCTTGCAGATAGGTTAGGGTTAATGTGGGCCCTGTGGGTTAACATTATGATGCTATATATGCTTGAAGAGTAAGATTAGTGTTCAAGGAAATACTGCAGTGTATCCAGTGTCGCCATGATTATATAAAACTATATAAAAAATAGGATTAGGGGTGGCGATATGTATGTTTCTAGATTCATTTTAGTGTAGTTTACATTACTTTTACCTGTGGGTGGGAGTTAACACACTTGTTTGTTTGGTTAAGGTCATGGTTGGTTGTTGCCAGGGTTAGGGTTGACAATGTATATGTCTGTTTAAATTTAGTGTAAAGGACTGGGGTTGATTTAGGGTTGACCTTGAGTATCAAGGAAGCTTGAAAATAAGTGCAAAAATGTATATTATGAATTGATGGTGTGCAAATATGTGGCATGGTGTGTGCATAAAGTTCACATTTCTGTATATTATTTGCCCAAAAAACATGGCTGTGTTTGCATGTGTGTGTGCTGTTGTCACAGGAAGGTCTTGTCCTCTTAGTCCTTGCTCTAAGGAAAGATAGGAGTTGACATCTGAGACAGGAACAGCTAATACGCAACCTCTTCCGATCTTTTCACAGTCAGTCGTACATCTGTGCGCCACTCAGTCAGATGGAAAACACAGCCCAGGCCACAGCACCGCCATGTTGGACACCTTTTATCACCCGTCTGCACTCCTGCCATTGCTGTGGACCTGTTCAAGGAGATGCTAGAGCTTCTAAATCATCGCAAAGTGAAGTTAATGTTTTCAATAAAGCCAGTAGGCTCTCTGATAGCAAAAAGAAACAGAGCAGAGGAGGCCGGGTTGACTATTTATTTGATACTAATGGTTATCATAATAGTGGAGGGTAGTATTTTGGAGTGAACCTAAAGCTGTCCATGGAAAAACCCACAGTCCGCCTAACTGCACTTACTGCACTGTAGATAATCCCTGCTTTATTTCTCTTCTCTTGTGTGTGTGTTTCTCCTTCACTTTCTGTCCTTGGTGTAGATGTCATTATGATTGTACTTTTGCAGGGTTACCACTTGACTAGATAACATTCCCTGTTACAGGGGAAGCTCAGGAGAGTTGCTGGAAAGAATGCACGGGAAGGATTAGGAAAGCCTTCTGCGGCTGACCATCTTTCCCTGGGCTTGATGTGGAGCTTACATGTGTCAGGCAGGAACTGCAATGATTTGTTAGCTTGATCTGCGCCACCTCAGCCAGCCGTGCAGGTCATACTGAAGGAATGCTTTCACATACAGGTGGACATTAAGTTATCTCTCCACAAGGATAAGCTGGGTCCAGCAGAATGTCAAAATCATTGCTGGTACCATCACTACCATCTTTTCCTATCATTTCTCCAAAGTTCAAGGAACTTGGGCATTGAGGATGTTAATGCCTTGGTCTGTGCTCAGACTCATGGAGGGTACTGGTCTATTGTAAATTCACACCCCCTGCCACATTTGACTGCCCTCTGAGCTAGTATGCTTTTGTGTCTCCCACCTTTTTTTACTTTTCCCTTTTCTAGTCTTCCTTCCCTCCACCTTGCCCCCCTTATCAGCCCAGGCTAAGTTAGACTCCACGTCACCAATTATTACCTAGTAATAGTAAAGAAAAGAAAAAAGGGGGTGCGGTAACAATATGCATAAGTCAAAGGATCTGGAAGAAAGTTACCAAAAACATCAGTGGTGAAAGTTATGACAGCAATAGTAAATTATATTTGAAATCTGCTGGTAGATGTCAGATGAAGACTGATGTCCGGAAAATGATGGTACAAATAGAAGGTAATGGAAACAGATTAATAAAATTGCAGAAATCAGCAAGTAAGCTATGGGTGGAATATATGTCCACTCCTATGTCAAAGTGGATGCAAGCACAGTAAGTTATATGCAATAATAATATTGATAATACCACCCTAACCATATTAACTTAAGGTTACCCTACATGCACATATATGTGGCTGAAATGCATCACAAACAAAAAGACAAAACATTCAAGACACATGCCATTTAGTTTCAGTATGGACAGTGATTAGCTAGCTGTATTAATAAGCAAAACAAAAGAACATGTAGGATACACTTCTATTGCATTTGAGCTTTCCAAGGCAAAGCTGTGAGCACTTGTATTGCTTTTAATAGGTTTTAAATGTCAGTGTCAGTTGACAATTTGACTTGCAGGTTCAGGCACAGTTATCTACACATCAGGTTAGGCTAAATCCACTTGAGAAAAATAGTGGTTATAGTTAACAGTTAACAGTGATCACTAAACGGAAGTACAAATTGGGTTATTAACACACGGTTATTAATAACAGTAGTGAAGGCAAATCATCCACCCAGACCTCCACACTCTCACTTCCACTGAATATTGCTGATATCAGTGAACCCCTGCAGAATAGTTGCATGTGAATGTGATTCATAGAAGGCTGGTTTAACCAGCCAACTAATAATTAAGGCAATGTCATCTTGTGGCAATGTAATCTTGTCCAGCTATGCTCTGCCCCCTCGCCACAGAAGCCATGGAACTACTCTGACCTACAGAGGATGTAGCAACACAAGGACACAGTTTTCATTATGCATTGTTATCAATACATCATTGCAATATTTATTTAGAATGATATTTATTGGTAACATTTGCAATACTTTAATGTTTAAAATTTGATAAAATCCTTTTTGGATTCAGGACATGTTATTTTTAGTGGGGTATGGCCTAATACTAACAATATTTCAGCAGATGTAACTTCATTAATGAGGGGAAATTACTCAGGTTTTTTTTTTTAGATTCTACATACCACCATAATGAATTGCCTGAGGCAAATCCTTGGAGGCAAGATGCCCAGACACACATTCTATTTCTTGCTTACACAAGGGTTTACCCACAAAAAAAATCATTTTAGGAAAAAGCAGACTTGATTTGGGCTTATTAGCTTAGCAGAATTAAAAGTTCTTACAAGCAACATCTGTTTCCCCGGTGTTACCTGAGGGTCTGACTGTTTCAGGAAATGCAATTACTTCCATCCCATAATTAACATGAGATTCTCATGGAATATTAACTACCTCAGCAAGTACAATAGACCTCATTAACAGTGAGTTGTTATGTAGTCTCACTAAGCTTCAAGCTAATTTGATGGTATTATTGTCACTAAGATTATCTGCATTTAGTTAGCTATGATTCTCTGTTCCAGTGTGTCACCATAGTTGACCGTGTCTGACCTACGCAGAATGGTATCTCAGGCGTGCCCCTGTCAAAGTTAATATTATCTTTACTGTATAATATGTATTGGTTTTATACATCCTTCTATTCTCAGTCTTTTCCCCTGCTGGTTATTATGCACACTTAGCTACTGGGATTGCCAGTAAAATGTGAACACCATCTTTTAAATAAAGATATAAGATATATTATTTTGTTAGCTCCCATGGGGGGTTTGACCTAATGTTTATGTCTAAGTCAAGGTAAGTAAAGCCATTTGTATGGTCCAATATACATACAACACTAGCAGTAAGGTGGAGGAATGCCATGCAACAAACATCCCCAGCTGGATTGGGACTGGGAACACTGCAGTTCATGGTCTGCATGGCTTCTGGGGAAACTCATAAAGATATAAATATGCAACCCACCTCCTCAGTATAATTTTACTGTGTTTAATATGACCAGTTCCCTCAGCCATTCATGTCCCACTACACTCCTTAAACTGTTTGTAATACATTTGAACTCAAAGAATCTCTTTAATGTAGTTCAATCAGGATATACTTCAGTATGAGTGACTATATATATATATATATATTTATATATAATATGTGTGTGTATACACTTGCATGCTTTTTGGGTGGCACATTAAATCAGTGATTAAGAAAGTGATGTGTTAAGATCCAGCCTTTTAACCTATGCTCAAGTATAATAATATTCTTTATAACCTGGATTAATAGTAATTATCTTTAACTTTATTGCATTGTTATACAATATTTCTACTGTTCACTGACTGTCATTGGCAATTCATATAATGTCTTAATGGGCTTTACACAGAAGACCACTTAAGTTTCCTAAAAAGGGTGTAATGATTCAATTGTTGCATTGATGCACTGATTATAAATCAATCTTGAATACTAGATTGAATTCAGACTACTCACTCCCCCGTCAGGATTGAAAAGCTATAAAACTACTAGATCTATTACCACTACTGCTGCCACTGATATTAATATTGTTACAACTGCCACACTTATTTCTGATAAGAATGACAGTAAACACATTTTGAAAAATGTGGGGAATGTTTGAACTTGTTTAGTTATCTCTATCCTTCTCTCCTCTAGCCTTCTATTATTATTTTTTATCAGTATTCAACCTTTACACCTTTGTTTGAAAGAAGCCTCGCAGTTTGACAATACAGTTTAATGAGGCTCCAGTGTTTTATACATTCTGGTATTTTAGTTAAATAATAGAAGCTTCGCATTTTGTCTCTTAAATTCTTTTTTGGATAATTGGAGGTGTGGTGGCTGAGAGGTACAGCTGTGTGCTTATCAACCAGAAGGTCATATACTTTGGATAAAAGTGTTTGCTAAATGCCTGAGTGTAATGTAATGTAAAAGTCATCTTTACAAACGTTTGTGCTTCATCACTACTTGTACAAAATTTATATAAAACAATGGGGGTGACTTATTTCTCATGGAGTATTACAGGACTTGTGTGTTGGAAGGGTGAACATCCCGAGACTTTGTCAAATGTTCTGTCTACTGACTGAAAAATGAATTTAAGTTTTTGGAAAGTCATTATGTCCCCAAGCCACTGAAAGTGCATGTGGGCAAGTTCCATCTGGCTTGAAACTGTACGTCTAGCTAGGAGGGGTCGCAAAGGAGGGGGCGTTGTTGTTGTATTTTACAACTACAATGCCAAGAAGAGATACTTGGGGTGTCGCTGTTGAATGTATAAATATGATTGTTTTTTCTACCTTTTTTTTTTTTACAGAAATAATGACTCACTGTGGTTTATATTTTTACAGTTTAGCACCCTTGAATATGCTGCATTAATAACTACATGGCTTGTTAGCATAGCTAACAATGTTAGCATATGTGGCCAAATGTTAGCATATGTGGCCAAAAACTACTCAGTGGAGCATTTGACAAAAAAATGTACTGCTGTAGCTATTATTCTGCACTGACATTCACTTTTTTGAGTAACTCATCATCAAATACATTTGAAACTGTGGCTAAATTAAGAGGCCTGGGAGGTTGGACAATCCCAGCAGATAGTTCAAGGGGCTTTGGAGCTTTGCCCAGCAAATACACAGAGCAGATGGGTAGTACAACAGAGCCAGTGATTAGTTTTAAGGGCCTGGGAGTGCTCAGCCATCACAGGAAATGGACACTTTTTGACAGATCTGCTGTGTCCTAATTCCAGACAGCACACTAATTGTAAACAGTACACAGTAAAAAATGGAGTGTCAATATTTCGGGGTCAACCTATTTTAACCTAGACAGAGTAATTACAACTCTATGGAGAGTAAACCAGCTCTAACAGTAAAGTTAAAAGTCAGTGTAAAGTTCTGCAGACATGAAGTGAAAAATCCAACTCTACAGAGTGATGATTAGTGCTAGTCTGCATGCCATCTTGGAAGCACGTGCTATTTCCTCCGGTGTGGCACCACAGCTATGTAAGTAACGTTAACATTCCCATGCTGGTAACATTGTTTAATAATTATTTTTTAACTAAACAGGGTTTTATAGTTTCACTGATGTCGATTGAGGACATGTTGGCAACATGTAGGCCTACCCATCGGTTTGATGATATCGCCGAGTAGCTTCATGCTAACAGTTGAGAAGTTTGATATGTCTCATTGAGTTAAGATGCACCTACATAACATGTTAACTACACATTTCTTCTGAATACTCCTGAGATATTATTGCCACCTGTCTTATGGCATAGTTTTAACAACCAAATTATTGTTTACTAGTAATAATCGCTAATTAGCTTCCATGCTAGGCGAACGAACCTTTGGAAGAAGTGGGTAATGTTACCTCTGTGTCCACAAAGTTAACTCTACTGGTTTATATTGTTTTAAACCAAATGCCAAAGGAATATGCTGATATAGAGTTTCACTCCCATGTAGTGACTAATGTGCATTTTGCATAAATTAACTGATAGCATGATGGATTTGTTAGTCATGACTCAAGTATATCAACTATGTCTTATTGTTCACAGAAATCAAGCAGATTGCAGCAAGAGTGGACCAATACTTGGTAAGTAGGCTAAAGTTATGAAACAACACACTTGACCCACTTGCAGTAACTCATGAGTTACCAGAACTGGTTGATAAAGGATCTTTGCTAGCAGCTAACCTGTTACCTGTCTTCATACAATAGCAGCTAAGTAATATTAACTTTAAAGTAATGTTTCTATTTTATATAAAACATCAGTCCTGAAGAAAATTAATAACTTATTGTTTTCTTGGTTGTTATTTGTTTCCCTTTGTTTATTTGAACAGAATATGCTGCTGCGTGTTTTGTTTGGTGGGGAGCAGAGGTATGTTAGGCTGTCCGACCCAACATTTTTGATGATTCATGAAAGAAGGTTAGTTAGAACACCAGGATTAAACAATATTACAATTTTTACTTGGTCAATACATCATAAAAACATTCCTTCTGAACTTCCTACGTTGGTAATTGTTTCTGCTGTGCGTTAGAATTAATGAGAATGACCTATTGACTTCAGCTTCAACTCATCAGCATTTTGTGAAGACATAGGCTTACTCTACTTAGTTGACCCTATGATTCTCATCAGAAGGAAATGCATGTCCTTTCAAATTGTCTAACAATTTCTGTAATATTTTTTTCCCTTTCCTTCCTGTTACTTCAGTGTGCCTAAAATGTAACATACCAGAAGGCAGACAGCTAGATATGAAGGTGTAATACCAGTCTGACACAGAAGTTGACAGAGAGGTTTTTGAAGAAATCGTGAAGGAGTCCCCTGGAACCTTCCGAGTCATGCTGAGCAATACTGAACTTGGTAATCACTGACCATTCACATATATGTTCATATTAAACCTAACGGTTGGGATGGGAGCATTAACACTTTTATTTAATGCTTCTGGTTTGTTCATATTCCTTAATGCACAGGTGCGTCTCTATCATCATCATCCTCAGCATCTGATGATACTATCATTTTGAACTTTACGATGCGTGACCCTCCTGAAGAAGCAGCTGCTGCTGAAGGAAGTCAACCTAAAAGGCCGTGCCTAATAAACTATGAGGCAAAAGCGGTGGGTAGTGGAGATTGTTGTTAAGCCTAATCTGAATGTTGTTCCATTTAATGTGGAGTGTTTTTATGTAATACTTTTCCAGTCTTACATATGGTATAAAATTTCCTGAGTTCATATTTTATTTCAATTTAGGTTGATTGAAAACATCCTAACAACAAAGCCCAGCGGTGAACACATCATGCAAGAGTAGGCAAAACCAAATCTCTGACAGATGCAACCAGAAGACAGATGATCAACATACTTGCTGCTGAGATGACAGAAACACATGGATAAGAATCATACATGTAGGCTATAATGAAACATTGTTAGCATTGGATTATTTTAATTGTATCCAATGCCAATTGAGTGAAAGTTATCATTGAATTTATACATTAGGACATTTCCCCCTAAAAGCGTAAGAGTGAAGTATGCACAGGGAATCGTTGCTCTGTTTCCATATCTGGAAGACCCATATTTACAACATGGATATGTAAGTAAAAGTGTCCTTGCAACATTAAACACATAATTGCCTTCAGAATTGTGGATGGCATAGTCAGTCTGCATGTATTTAATTACATAGGAACATTAATACGATCCAGAGAGCGGTTCGGGATACCTTGCATGGCGGTTGAAGACCATTCAAAGAAAATCTGCAGAGGAAAGAAGTGTCTCAGTTGGCAAATCTCCCAAAAGTAAGTTTACTTATCAGTTACATATGATATTGATGGAATTTGTAGGCAGGAGTCAATAAAGTTGTGTCTTTTCTTAAGTTGGTGGCGCGGGCCATGGTCGACCCGGGCCCTTCACTGATGACACAGTGTTATGAGCTGTGATGGATGAGAGGTACAGCTGTGTGCCTATCACCCAGAACATCATGTGTTCGACTCCCCCGGTCACCTCCCCACTTGGAAGTCGCTTTGGATAAAGGACGGCGCCCATTAGTCTATCAAAGCTATCATGAGTTTCCTAAAATACGCCTCGCGATCGCAGGTTCGAGACCCGATCTCCCGCGTGTTCCTAATTCGTTATGATCGTGTATAGAACTTTGAGCCTTGTGTGGTTATGAAGTAGTAACATATAAAGTAACATATGACGATTATTATTTATCTACATAGATTATCCTGTCTTGTATGGATATTAAAAGATGGAGGCTTTTTGAAAGAAAGTTGTAATAATTTAATTAATAAGATAAAAAAGACAAAAAGATTTGAAACCGTTTTATAGTCTTT
>JAVQJD010036589.1:0-19444 GCA_036023655.1 Nannoperca australis
CCCCCCCCCCCCCCACACACACACACACCTCTACCTCCCCTCCTCTTTTTACTATGTGCCCTCCAGCCAGACCTCCATCCTCCCCCCAGGACCCTGTGTGCCTGTCCAACCCCTCCAGCCCTGCTGCAGGCTGGGCAGAGTGACAAAATCATAGCAGGGTCTTTGGCTAGAGAGCTGGCAGAATCTATTAGCACAGCAGACCCTAGCAGGTCTCAAATCCTGCTGCTACGAAAAAGAAACATAGACAGGATCAGTGGAGAGTATGAACGGAGAGTAAACGGCACATGAGGGGAAGGGAGTAAAGAAAGAAGAGTGAAAACAGGAGGCAATAACAAAATAAAGAAAAAGAAAAAAGATATAAGTACTGTCAAATACATTTAACAGGAGGCAGTTCAGAGCCACCAGGCCGTAACGAATCAATCAAGAATGATAAGTAACTTCTCACTCAAGCAGCATTTTCAATTTTCAAACTCTTTTTAAATAATGAAGTCTGATGCCTCACTGAGTTATTTCCACACAGAGCAGGATGGGCCCAGCACTGGGGAGCACAGGAGCATCCTCCCACTCTGCTCTACTGTGACTATCATGATGAGGCTTGGTGGAATAGAGGGGAGGATCTTTAAAAACCAAGCACAGTGCCACAGAATTGAAGGTTGGGGCAGTTTGAATAAAAGATGGCTTATGGGTAAGGTCGATAAAAAAAACCTCAGCTGAACTCCACTTTACTGCGCTTACAGAACAATTTGCTCAGAACCATTTTTCTATCCTTAACATTCAACTACCGTCTGTATTCCTCCAGCTGCTGCTACTTTCACTTCTCATCCCTTGCATTCACTGACCCTCTCTGTTTTTGTATTTGCTCAAAAGTGTATGGCTTTTCACTCTCTGTTCTGGCTTTCTTCAGTGAAGACGATGACTTCCCACAGTGTATCTACACTTTTCATAAAATAATCTTATTTTCCTATTCCATGACATATATCCATTTTACAGGAACTTTCTTTTAACTTTGTTATTATCCATTGACCTACAGTTCCTGTATATATTTTCACATCTTTTCTTATCTTTTCACGTTTTTTCTTTCTGTTTATTGTTGTTCCTTTCACCTTTCTCATTCTGTATAGCAGTATCCGGTCACCTCCACACATTCTTATAATCTATTCTGTCTATACTTTCTTTGGCTGTCTGACCTGTCCTTGTTCCTCTTTTTCTCCTAACCGCCATTTTCACTACAGCATTGTTTTTGAAGCCCTGCTTTTTGCTGTATGTCACAACCTTTTCAGTTGTCTATCTGTTCTGTTCTATTCCTCTCCTGATTATGTATCTTGTTTTCCGTCTCTATTTCTACATTTTGACTATATTCTACAGAACAAGGAAGATGTCGTTTAGGGACACCTGATGAAAAATACAAAAGTGAAAATGTGTATTCAAAATAGTGTACAAAGTTTATGAATAAATAAAAAGTACAGTAAATAGAAAAAAGAACATGATTCCCCCCTGTACAGTGCTGCTATTAGTTCAAAATGGCTCCTAAATGTCAATATTTTATTCCTGCTAGAGACACTCCTGTTCACAAACATACTGTATAGCATTAATGTAGTTCCAGCTCCAGCCCCCTGGCCCTTGTTTCTCCTGTTCTTCTGCCCTGCCCTGGACTCCTGTGTTACCCAGCCTCCAGACTTGGCCTTAACTCCTCGAGCATCCACCCACGTTTCCTGCTGCCTGCTGAAGATTCCTGTGCCGTTTGAATAAACCCCCTTAAAGCACTTTCTCGTGTTCACTTTCCTCGTCTCTGTGTCTGCCCATGGGTCCTTCAACATCGTAACATCTCCCTCAAAATGGTAATGAACAACATCTAGTTTGACATCTTTCTAATTTTTATCAAAGAACCACATATTTTCTAATGCAGTTCTTGATCTTTTGGACTGATCATGTAGTGAGTTGAGTTTCATGACAGTCTGTGCTGTAGAAGAGTTCCAGCTGTTGCCTAACATTGTCTATGGTGAAAATGAATAGAGCTTAGAGTTACAGATCCAAGGGCACCCAAAATAGCTGAAAAATAAATGTTGGATTAAGATTAGTATGGGAACATTCTTAATAGAGAACTGGGTGAAAAAACTTAACCACTCGGGACTTTCAGTACATGACATGCATTGACTTGTTCTTACAAAATAAAGTCCATGTAGAGTTCATGTTATTATATGTGATATGTTTGAAAATCAAATCAAACATTTTTCTACTTGTGATACATAACGTGTTTCACATGTAATCGCTTGGCTTCTAGATACCACACACACACAAAGGTAGAGAGTCATTGCATGCATCTGCAAGCATCATGTGACAGGGCTTTTGAAAGTGGTCCAACTTGTTTGGGCTCTTCTGCTTGTTGAGCCGCACAAAATGAACTTAGACAGGCGTAGTTCTGTGACATTTGTGTGGCTGTTTGTTTTTTTGGATAGCCAACAGCAGAGATGGCAGTAAATGAGCAGAGGGAGAAAGTCCCCAGCCGGATGGGGACGTTGCGGTTTATGACTGGTAGTTTAACCACTGGGCCACCAGGGTTTCTGAGTCTAATGTCTCAGTTTTTTTATTGTTGTGTGGATTCTATATCTTCTGTGACACATAAAACCGTGCAGTGTTGAGATGGAAACCTGTTTCCATATGGATGTACAATATGGATGTTGAGCTATATTTCAAAACTGATTCGCCTCCACTAGGTCAAAGAGATATTTGCCTGGGTGATGTATTTCCAGAGGTGCCGAGCATCGCTGTAAACTCCCTTTCAAATGGTAATCGAGCTGAAGGTCAGTGACTCTACACACAGTGTTGTACAGTATCAGGGTGTGTGTGTGTGTGAACATGTACTAACACATAAGTATGTACAGCATGTAGTATTTAGCTGAATACATCAGTGTTTCAAACGAGGTGAACATCAAACTTCAATTCTTGAGGTGCATGAGTATGTGTTAATGTGCAAAAGTGTGTGTGTGTGTTTGTGTTTGTGTACAGTACATAACTTACAGACAGGAGACCTTACTATAAAACTGTAATGTCAGTATACTTTCTGCAAGGCCAGCTCCCAAAAGCTCCACTACCCTCCAATCTTGTTTTTCTCCTTCAGCTCTCTCTGCTATGTTGCAACCTTCGAGTCCGACTTTGTGTGACGCACGCCAGCCTGTCAGTCTTGCCGTGAACTCCAAACTAACCTTTTCCCCCACCCACAAATAATTAGGCCAAGGTCAGGGTTTAAAGAGTTTAATCGTCCAATTTACTTGGACTCTGAAAATAAGGCAAGAACAAACAGCCTGATGAGCCCTGCACGAGTGGAATGTCTCCTCTCTTCCCATAATCCAGCGGGGCAATGAAACGTGCCCCCTCTGATCAGTGACAACTGAGTGACAGCTAGCTGGAGACTGTAGAGTCTGTATGCAAACATTACACACTACTTCACAAAGGCACATATTCTCACTCTTCTGCAGCTCAAGGCAACTTTTAAACAGGAGAATTACGGTTTTAGGCTCGTTTTGCTCTAAAACGAGGGCAGATGTGAAGTGTAATTTTCCCTCATCAGATTTCCACACTGGCCTCAGCCAACAAGGAGTAATTTGTTGCTCCTTCCTTAGCCGTCACCACAAAGAGGAAACGTCAACTTGGCCCATCAAAAAGAATCCCATCAAATCAAACAGACCTCCGGCCAACCACTTCTAACTCCCTGTGTCCCATCTCAGCAACCCCTTCTCCCCCTCTCCTCCCCATCAACAGGGCAATCACTTGTGTAAACCCGCTTAAGATAATTGAATGTTTTTCTTTTACATTCATCCGTGTCATTTCTCAACTGCCCTCAGGAAACATTCTTCTTCTCCCATCATGCACGGTGTCAGGGGCCGGCTCAGTTTGATCAGGAGTGCTGATTATGGGCATATTAAAATTACCTCTTGATCCGTCAGGGAATTATAAGATTGTGGTTATAGGTCTATCAATAATTGTGTTCTCGACATTTCCTTGCAGAGAATGTTAAATGTGACTAACATCATGAGTTATTTGATGAGAAGAGGAGATCGCACCAAAGGCAGGAAGGAGGGCGACTTAAGGTGAGGTTCTGTTAGTACATGTGGAGTTGATGTCACTGATCCTCTCCTGCACAATGAAACTACAGTCTATCCAGACACAAGTAACAGGCTGACAGAAACATCATGAGGGGAAACTATGGTTTATTAGGATCAGACAGCTTACTTACAATTACTTGGAAGAGAAAATTAAAGAATATTTTTAAATTTGGAGCCAAAATGAAGCAACATCAGCAAGCTAGTTCAGTCTGTCAACTCCAACTGCACTGCTAAACACACATGACCTGCCTCACTCTCCAAAAGCATCTACCAAACACACCCTCCCAATTTGGCGGTCTATTTAAGCTGCAAAAATCAGTGCCACTGCTGCCCTACATCAGTATTGCTGCCTGTTCTTTCAGCCCCACCACCACCCCAGCATCGATCTGCAGGCTCCAGCTAGGGGGGTTAAGATATTTTATTTCATCACTCCCCAATATCTCAATGTAAACATATCTGCTGGGAGCCAAATTCTAACTATGTTTAGCTGCTATAAGGAACATTTCAACGTGAGTTGTCTGAATGAACATCCATCACATTTCACTGCCCAACTTCCTAGTTCAACTTTGACTTACTGTGCTTGCCATCTGTGCAGTGTGGGATTAGTAGCATTACTCTTACTCTCACCTTTTTTAACCTTTCAATTAAGTGGTTAAGATATTCTGGCTAAACTGTTTGCTTGTTTGTGTGCAGCAATGATAATATATATAATTATTATATATTTTTATATTGTATATAATATATTGCATAATTAACTATTTATTTCCTTTAGAATATTTATTTACTTTTCTTCTGACCATATTAAGAATTAAGAATATGTAGAAAAGTATTCATCTGGTCAGCCGTCCCTTTGAAACTAAAGCTTGCACATTTAATGAAGGTGACAAAATAAGGAAATTAGCATGAAACATTGTTATTATACCAAATATGGACGTATTACATGTTGTTTTTATGTCCTCAGAAAATAGCTTAAAAATGTGTCATTCCCAGACAAAGAAAAGTACAGAATGTACTGTACATAGTTTGATTCCATTGGGGTCTGACTCTTATGAACAAAGTGTTCTAAAACTCCAATAAAGCAATCCAAAATCAAAGTACTGTACAGTCTTCTGTAGCACATTAATGAAACATGTTATCGGTTCAAATCAATTATACTAGACATATCAAAGGGATAAAACAATGATACGTATGTTTTTTAGCTGTTAAAGAGGTTTTAGGTCTCAAGGATCCCAGACAATCACCAGGTAAACGGTAGGAACATGGCGTGGGTGTTATTAAGCAATCTACCAGGAATGTACCCATGCAAGTATTCAATTGGCTAAAGTTGCACTTTTTTGCTAAACCACCTTGCTTGTGTGTGTGTGTGTGAGAGAGAGAGAGCATCTACACCATACCATACCATCTCATTAAAATGAATGAGATTGGTCTGTTGAGGTTGTTCTGTCTGAAAAGTCTTTTTCTTAGCAAACATCCCACTGCTTGTATCTCTGTTGTGGGAGCATTGCATTCTTAGCTTTTACATTTTGTAAGATAACAAATCGCAAAGGCACCAACAGCCTGAAATATGCAGGGGCTCTTCCGTGTAATGCCTTGAATGACACGCAATGCCGAACTCTACATAAAAGCTGCAGAATGACATGTTATAATTATTTAATATACTATTGTTGATGATGAGGTAAAACATTATCCTGAATAGAAATACCTCCTGCTGTATTTATTATAAGCAATCATTTGAAAACATTTCCCAGCAGCGATCAATGTGGACAAAAGGACTCTCCAGATGGATGATTTGTTAGTTTAATTAACCAGGCCACCAATGGCTGCTGTAGCTATAATGTGACTGCAGGTTTGAGTAAACTAAGAGAGAGAGAGAGAGGTGGTGGGTGGCTGCATTCACAGGACAAGAAGGCAAAAGCACAATTAATTGCCATCCAGCCCACTGAGGTTTCACACCACAGGTTAAGCATCAGTGTTTGACCTGACTCAACACCACTCTGCGGTTTATCAACAGGAGAATGCAGGCAGAAAACAGAAAAAAAGACAGGCCACTATTGTCCCACTTTTATCATGGAAAGCAGATGCTGAAAGCGATGTAGCTTGTTCTTTCCCCTCTTTTAATTAAGGTGAGAAATTGGCTGCTAAAAGCAATTTGCAGCTTCAGCCTGTCTAGTCAGATCTGCGTGCTGAAATAGTGCTGCGTTTGCCGCCCTCCAACTCATTTCTCTCTCTGTATCACCTACTCAAAATCTTTACCCATCCCCTCTTTTACTCTTGGGCGTTGGAAAGCCTGCTTGGAAACAGTGCTAAAGATATTCAGCGAGGTGTCTCACATTTTAATTAACTCCCGCTCTCCTCTCAGAGGTAGTGAGAAACAAGTTTTCCTGCCTTTGTCTCTCACTGATGAACACAGTATGTTTCCTCTCAGACTTCAACAGTCCAAATGAGTTCGTTTGAACAGCTGTGTGAATGGATAGCACTGCTGAGTGGTAACCCCCCCCCCCAGCCTCAGCTCAATAGCTTTTACAGTTATTGCCCATTGATTGTAATAAGTTTGGAGTCTTGGAGGATGCTGTCCCTGTGATTGAAATGTTATGTCCAACAGATCAATGGACATTAGTATTCTGCTGTAGTTGATGATCAGTATACTGTACAGGCACAGTGTCCAGAAGAAGCAGCAGAGGAGAGAAGTCTGAAGGGGGAGGACAAGGAGCCAGCAATACCGTTGGAAGAAAGGGAGGATGAAAACATAAATGTGAGGCAGGGAGACAGAAATGAAAAATGATCTGTGAGGGGTTACAGTTCTAGAAAAAATGCAAACAGACAAAGAAGACTAATCGTCTGCAGCCATGTTTGCTGCTCTGCGAGGCACAGAGGTACTGTGATCTAAATGCTAACAATAGCATCAATACATGCTCATAAAGACATCGCTAACGTACTAATGTTTAGCAGGGTTAATTTTCAATATTGTTCATCTTAGTTTAGCTTGTCAGCATTCTAACATTGGCTAATTAGCACACAAAGTTCAACAGAGGCTTCTGGGAATACCATTAGTTTTACAGATAGGCCTATTAGCCATAAACTAATTGAACGCATTATTATTATAACTTGAATTTGTGTTTCTCAGAAGTGCGGTAGTTAGTACAGTTTTTGTGGAAATATTTGAGTTTTGACAGTGTAAAACAAAACATCTATTTTTTTAAATGTAATGTCCTTTAGGTAATATAGCTAACACAGGAAGTACAATGTTGCCCTGAATGAGTCAGTAAGCCTTGGGTTACACTTGACCCTTGTTAAATATAGCCTTTTATTATGAATCTGCAATGCATGCTGCCTTAGCTATTTACCATTCTTACCCATGAAACAGAAGGAAATGTGATGACGAGGCAAAAAGTCATGGAGCATCTTTTTGTATTATTTATATTTATTTACAGATTTATGGAAAATGGAACAATGATGGACACCGGAGATACTACTACCACTGATATAGAACATTCCACTGAATCTAAAGGCCAGTTCAGACCAAAATTCATGAAAAGACAAAACATTTTTAGAACATCGCATTAAAGTTTGCAGCGGTGTGAACAAGTCCATCTCAACCTGCTAAGATTTTGGTTTCCACGGTTTCATCAATACTAGAAATGCAACTGTAGCAAGTAACTCACTATCACTATCCTCATTCATGTTTTAAGATGCTACAAATTAAATCCACCTACAAATAAAAGCCTAAAAAAAACGGCAGAATGTAAGCACAGAGAGTTGTTGCTATGGAAACAATACACCGTCTTGTCTAGTCGCATTGGTGTAAACGGGCAGGTTTCAGAAGGTTGCAGACTGGAGCATTGCAAGTAGTTGCAAGTATCAACTGACCAAAACTTTGGTCTGAACTGGCCTTAAGAGTGTGTGTGCTGATTTGATTGAATTATGACTCTAAGAAGGTGTGCACATTTTGACACAAATTGCATCAATCCAGTCTAAAGGGTTAAACCTTTATTGGAAAAACAGAACCATTCTAAGCTCATGAAATGTGTATGATGAAAGAGAAGTGAGAGGTGGATAAATAAAAAAGAAGCGGGTATAGGTGAGAAAAAATTGAACTGGGAAAACACTTTTACTGTCAAAGCAATGGTAGCTTGAAGAAAAATGTAAGGGTGGGGGATATTGTATGCACTAAAAAAACACAACTTGGGTGAGTGGGAGTGTTAGAGTGAAGATTATAGGTATAAAAAGAAATTGAGGATGAGAAATTGAGGCTGATAATAAAATGGACTGAAAATAGTGTGAAATTGAGGTTTGGGGAAGGTGCAACGGCAGTGAGCAGCGTTCCCAACAAGTGTGTCCCGAAGCATCTGACTCTGCAGCTCCAGCAGCTTGTTGAGAGACTGTCAAGGACAATTTCATCTATTCCTAACATTTCCCCAGCTTTTTCTCTTACAACACAGTATTAAACAAGCCATTTGAATTCTGAACTGTTTATCCGCACGGCAGTCAGCTCGATCATGCTTTATCCTTCTTTGCTATCTTAACTCCATCACTCCAAACAGATTTCCCTTCAGTGTATTTATGTTTTCCCTCAGTGACCAGGGATATCAACATTTTTGTTGGGTTTGGGTGGTATTCCCTTAAGTACACAGTGGAGAGACACAATTCCCATCCCTCCCCTAACCCATGTAAACAAAACATCAGGGCAGAATGTGAGATGTTCTAAATGTTGCCCTACAGCTAACAACAATCACGTTTATTTAAAGGGACTGGGATTGGGAAATGACAAAAATGACAAGGTTGCCATTGCAGGATAATTCAAAACACACTGAATTAGCAAAGAATGTTGACAGGGCTTCTTTTAAGATGAGGAAACGCTCCGTGAAGAGCTCTAGCACTCTAATTTCTGCTTATTGGGAATGTTTATCTGGGTGGGCTAAACAGGGAAATCAGATACCCCTCATTCTCAGTTCCTCATCGCTGACCTCAGTAGAAGCTGAGCTGCTGAGCTATGCTGTTTGTCTGTTTGTCACTCTGCTCCCTGGTAATAGTACAAGATTAGAGGACAAACAAAATGGTGGTTGCCGAGCGGATCGCCTTGTGTCTGTGGCCACCGGAAAAACCACTGCTGTTTACCCAGCACAAAGCATGTGGCGGCTGTGGTGCTTCAGAGAAGCTGTGGGATGGGTGAATTATTCCTGGGCGTATCTGGTGTTCGAGGATGAGTTCTGCTGTCTGACATGACAAAGTATTCAACCTTTACATCTCAAAATACCTGCACAATTAAAGAAGGGATATCAAATTCATAGCTTGGTTCCTTTGGGGATGAATTCTCCCAATCAGGGCAGACATAGAACTAGAAGTATTATATTTTGTTCTGCCTTCTCAAAAATAAACACACACACAACCACTGATTGCAGCTCATTGAGAGTTGGTCTTCTATTATGTGAAACCTCAAAGCATGGCCTGCTGATTATGGGGACAGCGATCCCTGCATCCATGTTGGCACGGAAACAAAGAGAGGCACTGCCTGCGCATGTGGCCAAGGGTGGCTCGCATTACCAATTGTACTGACCCATTAAGACTGAACATAAAAGGACTGTTTAAAATGAGTTTCAACAGGGTTTGTCTTGGTGTAGGCGTCTGTGTGTTTGTGCGGTCTGATTAATTACTCCTGATGTTGTTTTTTATCTGCTCTTATCTCAGTGTTGAATGATAATGAGGCAGTGTGGGCCTGTCAATCAGGCCAGCCGCCATGCCTGGAGGAATTCTTTTGGAGAAGCTGGAGACACCTTTTTCTGCTACTGATGGCAAAAACGATAAAATAACACAGAGACAAGCAGATACAATATCCACTGACTACACCATTTGAAACAATCACTATAATTTCCCTCATGGTCCGCCCACCAACAAAGCCTCAAAAGAATGGCTCAGTGCGTGGATGAACTGTACCTGATTCAACAGAATGCCTAAATATACACACTGTGTCCTCCTCCATACATGCACTGAGAACATACTGTAAGTACTGAGGAACCTCTAAAGCATCAGGAGGTCATTTTTATTTTATCCTGTTTTCCATCTTTGCTTATTCCCTATTTGTTCCTCTCCCCCCAAGTACATGTTCTCATTATTCACATCGCCACAGGGGTGTGTATACGTGTCTCTGCTGTAAAATATCAAAAGAGAGTCCCAGGCAGCCTGCCAAGCATACGTGCAGACAATGACTTCAGCTAAATGTTTGGGACAAACTTAAAGACAAGGATAAAGTAGAGAGGAATGGGTTTTGTTAGTTCATTGGGTGGGGAAATTAGGTTTTGACCAGAAAGTCAGGGGTTTAAATCATCAGAGCAGGTAGGAAAGCTTTGAGTTAGAGGAGAAAAATAGGTAACACTTTCCTCTGCCTAAATCTACTGCCATCAAAGTACCGTTCAGCAAGGCACTGACCCCTAACTGTTGTTATTTAGCTGCTCTGTGGGCAACAAAAGGCTGCAATAGACAGCAGATTAGAGAGGAGTAATTCAAGGTTGTTCAACAGATCACATGCTAATCCAAGGTGTAAATAGGGTCTAAAAGTCTTTACTCAGAGCCTAGTGGTAATAATTACAGTATTTATATGGCACTTTCCTGAAAATATAATAAAATGTAGACCTTCATGAATTATCACAGATGACAGCAGTGATATCTGACCTGGAAAGGGAGTTTTTAAGTAGATTAAAAAGATATTGCATTCTGATTTGCCCTATATTCCATTAACGTTTGTCAACCGCCACAAGCCTGTGTTGATTTTTAACTCTGGCTGTTGGTCAGTGTCTTAGGTTGTGAAATCCCTTTTGCAATCAGACATTAAAAATCTGGATGGTGTAATATCTTCACTTTAAAAGATCAGAGCAAATCAGCATAACTCGTTTCATCTCAGATGTTACTATGCAAGGCAGATTACCTGTCTTTGATTTCCTCTACACAGACAGCCTCTCTTTGCTCTCCTTTTGGTCAGAAATCAGATGCCTGATCGTGCACGATGCAGCTCCTGCCGGTGGTCCTTAGGTGCCCAGTTAGTGTGCATGTATGAGCTTGTACGCTTTTCTAATTACATGTGTTTCTGTGTGTATTTAGGTCTCACTTTAACATAAGTCTACATAATGAAAACCTTCCTCTGTCCTATTGCACCCAAAGTAAACTGAATTAAACTTGCTGATTGTTTAACCTCAGTGATTTCACTTTGCACCTCAGGGCAAAGCAAGTTTAATCAGCCACTTTATGTGGAAGAGATTATGTGACTGTAGAATAAGTACAGCGATGATATTTGCTTGGATCTGACCTTGTCACTATTCACAGGGAAACACTAAGCTCAGCTCAGTGGGGAGTGAGGAGTGACAATAATAACACTGTAGAACACAGATTCAGAGACAACAGGGGGATGCTGCGGTGGAGGTGGGGCTTTTGAAATGTGATATGAAGAGCATACACAAGCAGCAGTAAAAATACAGTGTGAGTGTAGCAGCAGCATTGACTTCCCAGAGTAGCACCAAAAAGAGCGCAGACGTACAGTGAACAGTATTGTGCTGTAACTGAGTAAGTCCAGGTAGTAATGGTATTGGTCTGAGTTAGGAAAAAACAGACACAACATTATTGTGATTATGTTTTCAGTTGTGTAGTAAAGAGTAGTGGAAGAGCTTACAGTTTGACAGTGTCAATGAGTACAAAGTTTTTTCCTTGTACTCAGCCAAGGAAAAAACACTTTTACAACCGTCCACTGGAGAGCTGTCTTGTCTGATGTCAGCACTGGCACACATGTGAAAGGAATCATCATGGTTCTGCAAAAGACTGTTAAATCACGGAAGGCCCTGATGTCAGGAGGGTCTAAAATTTACAGTAAGCTTACTTTATGACATCTGTTTCATGACACCTTATAGCCGCAGAGATAAACCCATCCTGTGTTCACAAAGAGATGTGATAGCCGTGACAAAGTGGCTATGAGCTTGAAGAAACGCATCCCTGAGTCAGTGTGTTACATTCCGATTTCACATAGGACCACATTTGCGTTTTTAAACACCATTTTCATTCTATGTCATATGCCAGTGACTTGCCCCCTGCTGCAACATTAAGTTGAGTTTCGGGTGTGTCATGCAATGTAAACACTGACTAAGATAAGAGATCAACATATTTTGTCGTTTGCCACAGTACGTGTTTGCAATTGCAGTTAACTGGATACCAGAAATAGCGGCACACTGAGTCACGATCACCACAAAGTTATTTGTTACTGTCTTGGCAGCTTAATACGATACCTACAGTACATGCCTGGACTTGTTACCTCGAAGGACAAATCAGAGAGCGGTTCTGTGGAAAGAAAAACTTTAATTAAAATTGCATTAGTTGCAGTAGAGATGGTAGACAAGAGCAATATTTTCCAACCAAGTGGCTAAAGGAGTGTAACAAATGTGTGGGGTGCAATTAAAATGCCACTCACAGGGAATAATTGGCTCTAATTATTGTTGTGTGTCATGAGGTCAGTGAGGAAAAATCTTTTCAAGAGGCAGCGCTCGTTCTCACAAGTTTTCTATTTTAAGTTTGGTTTCAAACACATTGCACCGTTGAGAGCTTGATGTTTTTAATCATGATTATCAAATCAGCTGTCCAGTGTTGCACATCTCAGCAATATGATGCAGTTTCACTTTTTACTGATTCATTTATTGTACAATTGATCAATACTGCTCTGGCTGTCTACTAGCTACAGTAGTTCAAGTTCAATATTGGGATTAGATTATTAATATATTTATTTTTCCATTCCTCCTAGGTTTGATTGGAGAATTTCAGCATAGCATGATGGTCTAAATGCTGCTTTATAGGGGAACTCTACTGAGTTTACACCGCAAAGTGTGTCCACAGGTCTTGGGGAGTTCTACTGTATGTGGAGAAAGTTGAAAAGTTCAAAATCTCTGACTATTTTTGATGAAATAGAAATGGGGAAAGTTATTATCAATTTAAATCAGTTTCCACTCCCAAACTTTAAAAAACATGCAATCAACAAGCTTAAATTTCTGTTGTATGTGCTGGTAACAACACGCTGAACCTAAAGATTACACTTCATAAAAACTTGATCAAACATTCAGCTGCTTGAACCATTTCACTTTTTATTTTAATTTTAATTTTAGGTAAATTTTGGATAAATTCAGCAGCTCTAGCGTTTGCTACCCGTTACAAAAACAAAGCATTTCAACATTCACTACCACTTTTTTAACCACAGCTGTCCTTCTTCCGCAGTAGATATAGAACAGAATAGTTTTCTCAGTTGTCATACATTAGTGTTTCTGTCACAAAAAAAAAATACAACCACTTTGCACACTTTATACCAATTACTGACATAATCAGTCAGTCGCATCGGCTTACCAAAAACGGCATTGTTCAAACCCCATTGTACTGTACTGTACCTGCAGCTAAGCCTCTTCCTCCCTGCAGTGTGGCCTGTGGCAGGAACGCAGCCCCTGTGCTTCTAATACAGAGGGATCAGTGATGTTAACTCACGGAGGCAGTCTCTGTTTTTCTGTGGTGAGCCTCCGTCCACTTCCTAGGGCGTTCCCCTGTGCCAACACATTACCACCAACAATGATCCAGTCAAGCACCTGCTGATGATCGTGGGGAGAAGACAGGAAACATTAACAAAATTTTAAGCACAAGCACCCTTCACAAGCACGACGAATGTCTGCACTCCCTGCACTTTCTGTGTAATCGATCAACTTCTTCTCTCCCTTCCCAGCCCTCTGTTCCTGCTCCTACCTCCCTCTTGTCTCTACAACTCTACAACAATTTCTTGGCAAAATATAGAAGGAACACTTCATGGTTGGTGGCAGCGTTGTGAAAATGTCACTCTGCTATAAATAAAGAGGCATGGGTTTGACTTGGGGAACTATTTTTCCATTGGTTTTGTTTTGCTGTATCCTGCTGCAATTTTAGCTTTTTTTTCTGATGGGCACATTTTTTGACACTGTTTCCATAATCGTTCAGAAATGTTTTATTCACTACATACATGCAAATATACATTTTTCTCATTTACTTGTACTATTTTAAACAGACACTGCTGAGCACACACACTCGTAACCCACACACCACCAGTCTACTTCAATTTGTCTTTTACTTTCTGAGGCTATATACAGCACTTTCAATCAAACGCTCAATCAATACAAGTTTTGACACACTAATAAAACAAAACAGGCCATGCTGGCGCCATTCCTTCCCTCTGAAGTAGGAGTTCAAATGTTTAGGTGAGGATTATATATTGCCCAGTGACAGTGGGAGGGAGAAGCTTGTTAAAAAAAAGAGAGATTTTTACGTAAACTTATAAATTCTCACTTGGACTTGTGGGATATTTGCGCCACAGCTCACTAAAACAAAGGGAGCTGATGATGTCATATCCTCTGGAGAGCCTTCATACAAAAGAGTCCACGTTCTCACCAGGATGATGGATTTATGTGAAGACTCCTTCATGTGTGCACACTGTGGCAAAGGCATTCAGAGGAATTTGTTAGGGGGCCAAAGGCATGTCAAGGTAGCATTCAGGCTGTTTGAAGAGCTTTGTGTGGATGCTTACAGTGCTTTCACAGCACGTTTCGATGTCAGATGTAAACCTGAAACAAACAAAGACAGACACACAGGGTGTGGCTTCAAGATAATAGAGAGACATGCTCACATTTGTAAACCAAACTGCCAGAAAGAAACAAACTTGAAGTGCAACTAAAATCACAATCACTTTATTTGTACCCAAAGGGCAACTGGTTGTCCAGCAGGACAGCAAGGAAACACCGAGTACACTAGTAAAACAAATGAAAACATAACTTATGTGTATGTATATATATATAAATAAAACCTAAGATTTGTAATGATGTAATATAATGTACGAATATTATATTATAATCGTTGTAATATAATATTGTGTGTATATATATACTTGAAAACTGTTATTTAACCTTTTTCCTCACTGAGTAAAGTTACAAGATGGCAGAGGGGATGAAGAGTTTTTGTATCTGTTAGTTTTGGCTAATGAGTCCAAAAGAGAACCAGATGGTAAGATCTGAAACTCTCGATGTAGAAGACAGGAGCTGTCACACTGAATGGATTCTGCTCTCTTTAACAACCATTTGTTAACAGAACAGACAGGCTTTTCCTTTCAGTACCAGTGATTTTGCTGCACCCTATTTAGAATGTTTTTTGTTTGACCGTAACAGAAGGATTCAAGCAGAGAAAGATTCAATAAAAGATTGATAAATGACATAAGTGACAGCCCGGGGGAGAGCCAGCTGATGCTGAGGGCAGCCTGGAGTTATGTCCATTCACTCTCACAGTTCTGTTACTGAGGAAATCCAGCATGGGTCCAGGAAATGGCAAAGTCAGGTGACCTTCATCATTATGGTAACAATAATCCAGTGACCTTCATTGTCATAATCAGCTGACACTTTTCAACATGGTAACAATAATAAACACAAGGTCAAACTACCAAAAGGACTTGGTTAGGTTAAGAAAAAGATCATGGGTTGGATTAAAATAACTAGGTTAGGTACAGTGGGGTCTGAATTCTTATGAACATGTGATATTTCAGTTTTTCTTTTTTAATACATTTGCAACAATTTCTACAGTTCTGTTTTTTTCTGTCAAGATGGGGTGCTGAGTGTACATTAATGAGAAATAAAATGAATGTTTTCGATTTTAGCAAATGGCTGCAATAAAACAAAGAGTGAAAAATGGGGTCTGAATGCTTTCCGTACCCACTGTATGTTCCATTAATTTATATCTTTGCAAAGCAGAGCTAATATAACACATTAATTTAGAAGACATTTTAAATCAGTGTTTAAGGGTCCATACGTTTAGCGACCTACAGTATATTTCATCTTTTTTTTGTGACAAAAAAATGGTTTGGTCCGAGTGATGTCATAGTTTGTGGTATCCACTGCCGTTGTACAGTCTGATATTGGGCATGTTGTTATTTCTTTCTGGCTCTTACTGTCTGGTAGATCTCTCAGACTCCAGCAGATGATGCAGCAGTGTCTACTCCCTCCAGTGTTAGAGATCCTGTGTGCCACTGCTCTCCCTCTTCCCATGGCCACCACGAAGATATCAGCAACCAAACACACCCAACACCACAAATCATTGTGCATATAATGAAACCTTTTAAAATGTGTTTTAATACCTGTATTGTTTACACTGACTTGTAATTGCATCCTTAAAAAAGGTGTGGTGATATGTTTTCATGAGGGATTTCCCACCACAAAGGAGATGGCCCTTTGTTTGAGCAGCTGTTTTGGACTCCCACATCTGACAGAGTGGTATTCAGTTTCAACCCTCACACCAACATCTGATACAAGTTAATTCATTGCGTCTGGTAAAGATCAAGTTGTATTGAAAGGGACTGTGTCTGGTTACAGTTACAAGTGAACTGCCTGGTCTGCTGTTGTCTTAAGTATGTCTTAAATAGTAATGGAGTCATGGAAAAACAAAGATGACTTGAGAATAGATACATGTTCTATGTCACTATGACACAACCTGTAACCAAAGCTATAACATCACCATCAACATTTGAGAAGCTGAGAGAACGTCATGATTCACTTTTTGTTCTCTTTTCTTTTGTGCACACCCACATTTGCTGTCTTATTCTATTTACTTTACATACTCGTCTACTTACTCTACTGTAAACTGTCACTCTGACAGAAACAAAACAAAAACTATTAAACATCAAGTTTGCAGGATTTAAAAAGTGGTAAAGTCCAAATAGGTAAAGTAACGATAATTGTCCAGACAGATTATTGTATATTGATATTAAAATGTCAAAAATTAATTAGTATAATGCAAAATCCAAATACACAATTAAAAGAATATATTGAACAGTGGCTTCACTCTCAAAATTCTTCACATTCTTTAATGTCAAACGTTGCTTGTAACATGTGTATGATGACATTTGTCATTTAGTTTGGCTTTCATTTTAAAAAAAGTAGCAGTAGAACACTATATCAATTACATTTTCTTTGAAGATTTTTACTAGTACATTTTTGTCTACTGACAAAATATCTCCAAAAACTCTACATCACTTTGTTACCCTCACTACAAACTAGTGGTTCCCTTTTTATGCTTTTCAAAGCCAAAGTGCATGGATGCACAAACCCAATTTGCTCATATTTTATATAATGCAGTCATTTTACTAAAACAAGCAAAGCATATCTTTGTGCAAAGGTTCTTGCATTTCCAATTAATCCATACAGTACATTGTGAGTACAACTACAACCATAAGACTGCTAAACCACACATGTACATGCTAGATGAAAAAAACACATTAAGAGCAATATTACTCTGAGCTTAGTTCTACGCCGCAGGTCTTTTGAGAAAGGTTCCCGTACATCAATTCACCCAGCAGTTTAGCTTGTGCAGAGAAATGCATGCGTCTGTTCTCCTTTAAAAGCGCCTGAGCCTTCTGTAGAGGACAGCTGCTGCAGCTAGAACCACCATGACAGTGAGGACGCCAACAGCTATCCCGAGACCCATCCTGGAGACCGAGTCACTGCTGGACACAGCTGCTCACAACACAACAAGAGTACAAACATGTTCGTCACATCTCGACTCATGTAGCATCATCTGTACACAATCACATAGAAATGGCCTTGTGGCAATCATTGGACAACTGATGGTCTCACAAATTAATATAGAGTAATAAGAATTTCACTGTCACAGAGATAGTACTTTGATGGAATAAATACAACATTCATCTTCCTTTTAGAATTTAAATGTTGAATTATTTGGTGAACTAATAAGAAATACTGTACATTACAAGGAATTAAACAATATCATACCTTCCACCTTAGATGTCAATGCTGAAAGAAAGAGATGCAAAGAGTAATGGTAGATCTCTCAGGCTCCAGTAATAGTACTTTCTGGTCAAAAAACACCATACTTACAATTGTCATTTCTGGTGACAATGGGAACTGCTGAAGATAGGGTGGTGGCTTCTGAAACATCATTGGGACCGACATCTCTTTTCCTCCTTTTGCTACATTGCTGTAGATGAAGGAAGAGGGAATGTTCAAATAACTTAGAGTTAGTAAATTCCACCATTAAGGGGAGAAAAGGGCTGAATGTCTTTTTCATTGGTGATTCTTTACTGACCGTAAAGGTATTGCAGGTGCTGATATCACAGAGTCTGGTGATACAGTGCAGATAGTAGGTGGACACTGTCTGGTTCTGCTGTGCAAGGAACCTGAAGGCTGGGAAGGAGAAGCGGGCGTGCTGACTGTCCCCGTTCTCATACATGGTGGTCATCTGGTCCTTAGAGCACCTGTTTGATATCAAGAAAAAAACTGTGTTGGCCTAACATGGACTTTGACTGTCTCTTCAGAATGAGGTTTTAGGACTTACGAGACAAATAGGTTGAAATAGGTGGAGTTGATGGGATAAGGAGACATGGAAGCATAGCATCGGTCCATGAGGACATGGTACCTGGTGGGGGAAGAACAATGTGCATCAGAGGTGAAAGTAAATCCTTTTTTTCTCCTGATAAGACATTTAATACCATCGACTAAATCTATGTCCCTTCAGGTGGTTTTTGGAATGGGGATCTCTGAGAAACCTTTAAGAATGTGTTTGTGATATATCTAGTCTTGTACACATGACCAGAGTCAAGAGGTGGATGCTCTTACTGTGCAGTCAGGTTGGTTGCTTGGACCTGGACATAGATGTTGGTCTTCAGTTCTAAGCCCAGCTGTGGTATGGTCAGAGGAGTGGTGTAGTTGACATCCTGTTAACAGAAATGTATAGTTGGTTAGCTGTAAATGCTGGTTATTATGCATTTGCACTTGTTTGACATTGTTCTGGTTTGTATTGTGTGCGATGTGTGTTAATGCAGAATAGATTTTATTTGAACTAAAGAGAGCTGAATTTATCAGGACTGAATCATAAACATAAGCCAGAATAAAATACAAGTCTGACTTTTGCATTTGTTATAGATTTCACAATAAAGCACTTATATATTAAATGCTACTTTATTCTGCAACAAAACACTGAATATTGTAGACATGCAAGAAGAAATACAACCATTTTAGCATGCTTATGGCTCCCTCAAACCTTGCTATCTTTAATGCTGCCTAAATGCTCACCAGTTTGCATACACAGCCAACAGATCCACTACATAGACCTTAAAAATATCTCCTCCTTTAGTATGCTGTTTGTTGATTCCAACTCAGCATTCAACACAATCTCCAACAGGAAACCGACTGACATGCTAAGCACTCTGGGCTTGAGTTCACTCTACAACTGGATTTTGGACTTCCTCACAAACAGACCCCAGACAGTTCAGACCGGGGGTCACACATTCTCCACTCTAATGCAGA
>JAVQJD010036602.1:0-19913 GCA_036023655.1 Nannoperca australis
TTGAGCATCTCTGGAGAGACCTGAAAATGGCCGTCCACCAACGTTCACCATCCAACCTGACGGAACTGGAGAGGATCTGCAAGTAAGAATGGCAGAGGATCCCCAAATCCAGGTGTGAACAACAGACTCATGGCTGTACGAATTCAAAAGGGTGCTTCTACTCAATACTGAGCAAAGGGTCTGAATACTTATGATCATGTGATATTTCTTTTTTTTTTTTTTTTTTTTTTTATAAATTTGCAAAGATTTCTACATTTGTTTTTTTTGTGTCAAGATGGGGTGCTGAGTGTACATTAATGAGAAATAACAAGAACTTTTTCGATTTTAGCAAATGGCTGCAATAAAACTAAAAAAAAAAAAAAAATTAAAGGGGTCTGAATACTTTCCGTACCCACTTTAATACAATTGGACCATTATCAAAGAATGTCCTATTTATAAAATTCATAGTTAAATATTCAAAGCTCAGATCAGTTCTGTGCCTTCCTCAAAAACTCAGTAGGGCACAAAATGTGGATGAATCCACCCCTGAAAGTAGTCCCCAACACATGCACAATTGTATCCAGTTGGGTAACGTTTGATTAAAAACTACAGTGACCAGCTGTTTTAGGACATTTGTGAGCCTTTTTGGAAATTAAACCATATATGGGCTTGGAGCTGAGAGCCACTGACGGAAGGAAGTGAAGTCAGAAGTCCTGAGAGATGAACAACACATTATTGGTTTGGGTTGTTTCATGTGGTTTGTTGGCAGTAGCAAAAATACACATGGTTAGCCTTATCCTTTGATGCTAGGGAAAGATGGCTGGATCAATTTTTCACTAAAACCACCATATTTCCCAAACTTTAGCAAAGTGTTTTAGTAGCCTAAAACTGACAACATGTGGATTTGCTGGATATGAAACATACTTTCTGGTGATGAAGCATTTGTATTGTATGCCCAACCATCCAATAGGCACTACTTCCTATGGCATTTTTATAAAAGATAACATTATCCAGACAGCAATTGCTATTCCTCCAAAACATGTCTGGCAAAGGAGTAGGATATAACGGCATTTGCAGGAGACAGGGTTGACTATCTACAAGTCAAGCTGTTGTGATCACTAAACTTTACATTTTCTTTCAACATTTACATGTGCAATATCCACCTCGTTGGCTCTTCTATGTTTGGGGAGAGCAGAGAGGTCGGGGTGGCGCTGCCACTGGGTGGGGCGGAGGTGAATGTCAGGTGGGCACTGCCAGTGTAGGCCACATCACACATGCTGAGGTGGTGGACCAGCTCCCTGCGCAGGTGGTTCTTCTGCTCACGCTCGCTCTTCAGAGACTCCAGCGCCTCCTCCAGCTGGGTGTCTGAGATGTCCTTCAAACGCAGCGCGTCCTGTAACTGGCTGTTGAGGAGCTCTGTCTCCTCCTCCAGGACCTTGATCTCATGCTTCAGGCCTTCATACTCCACCTAAACCAACCAGGAGTGGAGCAACAGATATATAGATGAAATCTGTGTAGATAAAATCAAGAGTTTGGCTATTCAATGTATCGTATCACTCATAAGACCTATTCTATATTTAAAGTCACTATGTGGGTAGTATCAAAGCTGTCCTGTAGAGCTTTCTTTCTTTTTATATTTTAAATTGGGCCGTTTACATCCATGTTTCCAACGGTGACATTACTGCCCTGAGTAAATAGGTATAAAATGAAATAGTTTTTGCTAAAAGCTAAAAAAATAAGTTCATGTAGAATAACTTGTTTGCAAATAAAGCAGATAAAGCATTCATTTTCTGTTGCAGTAATCTGTAATGTGTGAATGAATCCTCTGTACCTGATTCTGTTTGAGCGTCGACACCAGTTTCTGCAGAGAGATGTTCTCCTCCTCCAGCTCGGTGTAGTCCTGGAGCAGTCGCGACTCTCGAAATTTGTACTCCCTGATCTCCTCTTGCATCCGGCTGCGCTGCAGCTCCAACATCTCGTTACTCTGCTGAGACAGTTCGGGGAGACAGAGCTGGAGTTGCATGCTGTTTATGATTCAGATAGAAACCAAGGATTGTTGAAAGAGAGTGAAAATGGGAAGACTTGTTACAATGCACTTTGTGAGCCAGTCTGCGTGGGCTGGGGTCGGCAGTTTACGCTCTTCTTTGGAAAGAGAGGTAGGTTTTTCAATTTGTTTATCTCCCGTTGTAATTATCGTGCATTTTTCTTTGCTTCTAGGGAGTTGGTATTTCTTTCAGATATGGTTGTGTTGTTTTTGGTCAGATCTGCTAATAAATTCCTGGTTTGTTCTACTTTTCCTGGTTCTTTTCCACACGGGATTACTCCCCTCATCCCCTGGACTAATTTGGGGATGTAACAATGTCAAATACATGGAGGTACTCTGCTTTAAAAGTGCACCCAGTTGTCTCCTGTATAAGATATGTAATCCCCAACCCTAACCACTGTACTGTACCTCCCTCAGCTCCTGCAGCAGCGTGCTCAGGTGTTCGTTGTCGGCCTGAGCACAGGAGGCGGTGGCCCGGCTGTGCTTCAGCTCTGACTGGAGCTCCAGGAGGCGGCTCATGTAGTAGGCCTCCTTGGTAGCAGACTCCTGCAGCAGCGTCTCCTCGTTGGTCTCCCCATCTTCTGCCACTTTACGCTGGGTGGAGTAGGCCTGGCCAAATGCCTGTAACAGGAGAGGAGTTAGAATAAATGGTCTCATCCAGAAAATGCTACATATTTGTGTTGGAAATAATAGGCTATATTACTCCAGGGGTTACATTTTTAAAAACTAAACATGGTGTCCCTCTTTTAAAACAGAACTGTTTCCTTTAAGTAAAGGTCTAAACTCTAACTGACTTCTACAAGACTAAGACGTAGTCACTAATGAATGATATGTGTACTTTAAATTTCCTTCATCTAAACATTTTCTGTTATTACTTCCTGATCAATTCAATTTTGTGGCATGTATAAAAATGCTGAGCAGGCTCCATATGGTTTACTGAACTACTCTTTAGTTGTAACGAGTCGTCTCAGAGAGTACTTTTAACTCATAATGGAACTGGCTCTTGTTTTCCAACCTTTTCTTTAGGTTGAGAAACTGTCACTTGTAGAGAGACAAACACATTTGCTGTATGTCTGGTTAAGACAATAGACATTTAGACTGGAAAAGTATTTTTATTATGTTCGCAATTCAAGAAGTGGTAACGATCGTAATTCTTAGAACATTGTCTTTAGGGACTTTTTTAGCTCCTATTTAAGAGTATGTACTCTCCCAGCACAAGAGGAACCTTGAGTGACGTAAGTGTACGTGATTGGTCGAACAATCACAATGCAACAGGGGCGAAACACTACCATTTTTACTCGTCAAAGCAAATTATATAAAACTTGTGTGTGACGTTGCTGCTGACTGCTGACCGGCTTACGTCACTTCAGAGTTCCTATCGGTGTGAATGCAAACACAAAAAAAGCCTAGAAGATATTTAGTCGAGGCGCCAACAGTAAGCATTTCCTGTCAGGTAGTCCCCTTGAAAATGCCTAATGGCTCCTTGTGCATCTGATATGATTCGAGCATTAAAATATGCGATGCAGCTTTTGCTCAATATGCATTTAAAAAAATGTGCTGTAGCTTCTCTTATCAGCTGCATGGATAAAACATAGAAAGGGTTTGTCATTGGTTTCGTATCACCTCTTCTGCATCCATGGTCCAAAGGTTTATAGACTCGTCTAGATTATACAACTTGAAAATGTGCAGAGTTCATTGTTAGGTCCAACGTGTAAAGAAAGGTGAGTCAGCATCATTGGCCTCATGATCACTGAGCTGCTCCACAAACAGTTCAACCCCCCCCCCCACTGCACACTGATGAGAGAAATATATTGAACTAAAAATCAAGGGGCTGAACTTGTTGGCTCAGAGAAAAGTTGAGTCAATGTGTGACTTTGCTTTTAGGCAGGAATCACTGTGCACAGGCAAAATGTATACCGTGCAGTTTCCCACGGTAGCAGAGTTTAAGCACACTTTAACACAGTCAGCTGGGACCTGAACACGTGTTCTCCCTCTGCTCACTGAGCCACTGATGTGTTTCACACTGCACACATGTTGGGCTGTGTTTCCTCAAGAGATTAATGAGCCTCCACTGAACTCACAACCAACAATACTATGTGACAGTTACACCTGCAACCTGTGTGTTCTGGTAACACTGGTAGTGGTAGTGTCCTGACATTTTATTATATTTAATGTAACCATGACCTACATCTTTCCCTGAAGATGCTACACAGAACAAGCCCTGGCAGTGAACATTTTAAAGGTAAGAACAATATTAGTATTATGTTTGTTTTCTTTTCTATCTAACACTGCATTTAAATGGAGATCAATAAATATATATATGTGTATTAGACAAATTAATTCACCTGCATGATATGCTTGATGCGTGTATGTTCGTCAACACCAATTAAATAATGGATAATGCCATGATCACATTACAGGACATGATTCTCTCTCTCTCTCGTTGTGCTTGCAGGTACAATCCTTCCCCCCATCAGCAGTGATTGCAGCCAGCTGGGTTTTCCACCTGCTCATTAGAAGGAGGTGTACAAAGCCTGGGGGAACTGAGACAGACGGGTTGTTGTTTTTTTGAACAGGTTACTTTTCCTATTGTGATCATGTTGTACGTTTTCCCACCGCTTCCAGGGATTTGGTGTGTTGGTTCTTTTGTTCGTTCGAAGTTAATAAATTCCTGAGTCGTACTATGGCTGGTCCTGTTTCTTTCGCCATGTAAATTAACATAATTATCTGTGATCTAAACAAATCTTTATTTTGTATATAAGAGTTTGTACTTTATTTTGTCAATTATGTAACATTTACAGCCCTCAATGTACATTGGCTCTTCTTTAACGCCCTGTACTGACCTTTCTCATACCACCACAGAAACACATACACTTTACAGTCTGTGATGCTGTAATTTGCACATACAATACCATAAAACTACAAAACATCTCAATTTCATCATAATGTTCATCATTAAAGCACAGTGCAGTTGGTCTATTAACTCCTTATGGGACGCACATATTATTGCTTTAAGTACATGAACATGAACATGGATACTCTTAGTTGCACAAAGCACTAAGCTTTTTGTGTTTAATTAAATGTGTGCAGCTGCAGGAGCATGATAACACTGCAGGCAATAACACAATGAAACAGTGTTTCTGTTCTGTTGTCAAAATTGCCAGCATACATCTGAACTTGTCAGCTGTACATTTTAATTTCTCGTTTCAGCTGTGATGGTAAAGAGATCCCATCTGAAGCACCAACAACAATTTAAACCACAGCAGGCAATGAAGCGGCAGTGGAACATATGAGGGACAAAATATTGATTTTACCCATGAACACCCTCTGCAATACCCCACAGCTAATAAACGCTGGAGAGAAGACATTGGATATGTATAACACAACCTTCTGTTAATGGCCACAGCTTTGCAATAAAAGCCATTACTCTGACACAGTACATGTAGAACAACAATATATACATTTCAGCATATGGCACCATAACCACATCCATTCAGTACGCATGACATAACCTCAGGCTGCAACATGCCATAAAAATGAAATTCATTCTTCCATATCAGTGTGGAAGAGTTCTCACAGGAATCCAGCTACAGAGATTGGCTCTGCTTTATAAATATAATCCTGCTATCAGACAGGATTCTTCAGATTTTCGGTCTGGAAGAAGTTTCCTGCTGGCATGGAGAGAACAGAGAGAGGGGGCCATTGCTCTCAAACTGGTGGAGACAGGAACAAGTATTAAAGCCTCTCTGTTTTTATTAAACACACTGTCTCCTGAGGGCTTTGTACCCTAGCTAACACAGGAGGACAATGAGGTATACAGAACAGAGGTTTGTTTACTTTTTCTTCATACATTTACAGAATCATTTGTCTGGCTTGGTCATCATAGCTAACCTGATCAACAGGGGCCACCAGAATCCTCCAAGTGAGACTCCCTAATGCTGCTGGACCACTCACAAGAGGTCAGCACAACACAGCACAACACAACACAACACAACACAACACCCTAAAAACAGCGTCCACTGGGAGGAGGTCAAAGGTTATCGATCAGGAGTCAGTGGACGTCAGAGAAAGATCAACAAGGAAGTCAACCAGCTGTTATCGTGTAACCTGAGTGAACCAAATTTGCTAAATGAAGACCATGGCTGTGGCTGAATAATCTTTTTTATTTAGGAAGGTTCCTAACTGAGTAAAATAACTCAGAGGTATCTAAGTGGCAGCCATGGTGAGAGCTGGTGGAAGTCTTTATGAATTCTCCTGCACATCTTTCCTTGACAATCTAGGTCACAGAAAAATGTTTAGGAAAAAACACAGGATGTCATTTTTTGGACTATTGGACCGCAGCCCATGAGATGAATGAAGACTGTGAGAAGATCTGAAAAAGCTAGTAAGTAGACCCTATATTTGAGATTTATTCATTCATTTAAGTATTTCTTGTTTTGTCACAGATTATTGTATGATTTTGGAAATTACTATCATTCTTCTTCTTTTGTGTCTATAATTTCAAATTATAAATGACATGTTTGACAACATGTTGTCTAGCGTTACATTAGCTTGAGATTAATAATGAAAACAAGTTAATACTGTACATACTTAATGACCAATACATAATGAAAATAGACATTCATAAGAGACCCAACACAAATGTTCCATATTATTCTGATAATATTTGAATGTGAGTGTTTTCCAGCACAGAAAGAGTGTATGGAGAATCACAGAGTGTTTGATTAAAGAATCCACATAAAATGCCCCCCCCTCCCCTCCTTCTACAGATAGATAAAGGCAGCACTTTATTGCCTTGAGTGAGTCAGGGGAAATCGTGGGAAAGCAGATAGACTGAGACACATTATTGTTTGAGATGTATCCTCTGTATCCTCTGTATCCTTGGTATCTATTTGGGATCACAAAGATCTGTTCAGATTGAATAACAGACAGTTCCGGACACTGTTTGAAGCTGACAGAGAGGCAGGGATCTTATAAAACATTAGTTTCTGTCTAAATGATTTGTTAATTTACCCTCTATCTGACAGGTATTACCATCAGTTTGTCTTGGCAAGACAGCTGCCGCTGTATAGTCAATTCCATGTTGTACCCATGAAAACACAGTCTACGTCTGGACTAGAAAATGCATATATTGTGTTGAGTTAGGGTGAGCAGGCAGTAGCCATCTTGGTTTATCTGATAGGCAGATTTTCCCATTTATTTGGACCAGGGTACTGCGTTCAGGCTGTGGCAATGGGGGCCGAAGGGGCTGCTGTGAAAAGAGAAGTGCAACCCGAAATCCAGATGAAGTACTTTGTTTAAGTGTAGCACTGTAGCATTATCTGTTTACTGAGCAACTATGAAGATGGAAGAGAGACTGATCGAGCCCCTCCATGATTACTGTATGTGTCGTCAAGCTGGGATTGCTTGCGAGTATCAGACGTTTTGCCCCCCAGGAACCACAAGCAGTTAACTCTGGCCCTGCATGTAGGTCAAGAGTGAACTGAGCACATTTATCTCAGCTAATAAAAAGTTTGAACTGGCCAGTAGCAATATGTTAATCGGACGCTTGCTTCCACTGTCGCTTTGAGACCAATGTCCTACTTAGCTGACACAGTGCCTTACTGCCAACTCTGACTTCATCCTGTCTCACACTGAAAGAGACAAGGACGAGGACAGGGACAGAGATGCAGTACGGTATCTCATTAGCGCACTGTGACAGGACACACTGGCCTCACAAGATAGAAACGAGTAATGACAGTGATAAAAGGGATTCCTCGTTTTCATTCACGTACACAACGCCCACAAAAACACAAGTCATTTTTCCATCTCCCAAACCTTTAGCGCACTCTATTTCACCTCCCTCTTTTATTTCATCTATCATTCTCATCGTCCGTCTCCCCTGTGTCGTCAGCCGGCTGCTCTGTCAGCATTCTAATGCAGCCGGTCTGAAGATTTCCCCCCAAATCTGTCCCTGGCTGAGTGGCATTGTGGGAGTGGCAAAGATATCAGAGTGGGTTTATGGTGCAGCATTGCTGGAAGTTTGGGTTTTTAAACAGAAAAGTGATACCAGCTCCTGAAAAACAGTTGACGGTGCAAAATCTGCTCAATCATTTAGGTTCCACACAGTCTTGCTTTGACAGAATCATTCATTTATCAATATAAAATACACCATGCAATGCTCAAGCTGAGAAATCCTCTGCACACAAGGTTATAGGAGGAAGAAGATTTTGTCATCTGTTGGAGAATCTGTGTTTTACTTGCTTGGTTCTCGTGTTCATTTGCTCAAGCATTCGACCAAGTGTGACACCCAGCAGCAGACTGGTGCATCTTGCAGCCCTTCATTTTAATTGAATGGGTGTAATTTGAGTCAGCATAGACACAGTCTGACCCACAGTCAGACAAAGGCAGCACAGTTAGGTGGTGTTTCTGACCCCATCCTCGCTATGATGTCATTCACATTCTTAGTGTCTCACCATTTGCACTACGAGATCATCGTCCAGCAGACAGACTTGAGAGGCAAACAAAGGTACATACAAATGTCACATTACCGGCCCTTGTCCAAGCCAACTCAATATAATGTACACCCTAATTAGGCCTTTGCATAATATTCTCATCCAGAGTGAGCAGAAGGTTCAGTGCCATCCGTAAAATGATTTTCAAAATTTGGACCACTGTAAATTAGATTCAGATAACAGGAAGAAAGCCTACACCTTGATAGTGACATGTTGGAGGAGTGCAGGTGTTTTGCTGTGTCACTTCACTGTGAACCTCCCACCATGACGTCTGTTCAGATCAATAGTCTTCACTCACACTGTAAATATCACTGCCAGGCTAACTAACTAAACTGTTGACTGTGTTGATATGGATGTGTGTGTGTGTGTGTGTGTGTGTAACCCCTGCTGGGTGAGTAAACACAGATGCGCTGTCAGTATTGTACCTCAAGGTCAGTTTGCTGCCAGTTATACTGCAATAGAGAAACAATCACACATGCACACATTTTTATTTAAAGCCTTTCCCTCCATGCAGAGAGTCAGGTTTAAACAGCAGGCAGACAGCAGGCGTTCCCTGACCTTTCCAACCTCTTTCTGTCATCTAATGACACCTAAACACAGGAGCTTCCATCACTGGCTTCAGACAGAAACATGTTTAGATAAGATTTACATCAGGTGTTTTCGGAAAGTATTTGCTCACACAGTTGTGAATTGGTGACCTAACAACAAAGGATAAACACAAATATTATTCAAATTCAATTTTAATAAGATATTTAAAGGAACATCTAAGTCATGTGCCCCTTTTCCTGAGTCACCAGATCCTGAATCATAGATTGTAGTCACAGAAGGTCTGATTCAAATTTCAGACTTTGTCCCAGAGTTCTGCCACGAGCACTGAACCAGAAACTACAAGCATGATCTTGGAAAATCATTCTGGCTCTTGCTGTATCAGAACCAGCTCCAGAGTGTCTCTGGGTGATGTCATAGTCTATACCATGTCAGAAAGGGCCATTTCCATAGAATTCATTGTTAGATATTCACAGCTTTGCTACGATTATCTGCCAGAAAAGAAAAGACTCACTCTCGTTTTTGTGAATCAGTACTGAAATTCCAAAACACCTACTCAGACAGTAGCAGAGAGGTGAGAACGGGCAAGGAGAGGACAGAGAAAGACAGAGAAAAGGACATAATATGAGATTCTAGCTACTGCACAGGTGCACATGAAGCTTTCATTTGATAGAAGCTAGAATATATGTGGAGCTACATATAAAAACAACAGTGTTTTTCCTGTTGTTGTATCTATATGTAGGACTATTTTCTTTGTCTGGTCATGCTAGCCGCCCAGTTCTTCTTCTGGTCATTCAAACTAAGCTTCTGGTTCTGCTGGTAAAACCAATTGCAATTACACGTTTGTCACAAATCTTACGTACATATGAAGAATCCTAGAAGCAGACATCTATACAATACTATAACTACTCAACTATCAACATGCTTCATGACAATTTCCATAAATCAGACATTCATTGCAATACATACACTTCAGTGTATACTGAACACACAGAGCATGCAGTGTCAGCAGCAAACATTCACTGGCTTCCTTCAGTTCACTCTGCACCTCTTTGTTAACACAGCCAAGGTGTGTGTGTGTGTGTGCGTGCGTGCGTGTGTGTGTGTGTGTGCGCGCGCATGCATGCATGCGTGTGTGTGTGTGTGTGTGTGTGTGTGTGTGCGTGTGTGCTGGGTGGAGAACAGCAGCACATATCCAGTAAAGATTGTGTAATCCTTGTGGGAAAAGCAGGACAAAAGAAATGATAGCCATTACTGCTCCTTCCATCTCCTCCTCTGTAACTCCATCATCCCTCTTTCATTAGCCACCTGTGTTGTGTCCAAAGGTGCACAGCTGCCCAACAATCTTCGCTTTCCTCCTTTTACATTCTGTTAAATTCAGAAATCAGAAAACGAGAAAAGAACGAGCATGCTGGGGATAGAAGAAGGGATGGAGGGAGTAAAAGAAGAAGGAGAGGAGAAGGAGGGGGGAAGATGGAGGACAGGGAGGAGAGGTTACCACATTTGATAGGGCTTCATACCACTCCCTTGGCACAGGTCCTTTGTTTTACTTTCATCCAATCTTTTCACCCGTCCATTGTTAACGCCACTCCCCCTTCCTTTGACTCCACCTTTTCATCCACTAAAACATCCAAGAAAAACATAACAAAGAAAAGCAACCAAGAGCTTTATATGTGACATATATATATTCTGCTCTTACAAAATGCAAAGAAACACAGTACCATATCTAAATGATTAATTTCATCATACCAAATGATGTTGTTTGTTTAAACAAACCCAATAAATCACTGAAGTAGCCTATCTCAGTAGCCTGTCTTCAGGAATCATCATGATATCATCATGACCTCACAGTGAATGAATATTTAAAATTAATTTAAATGAATAACGTCCTCTGCCCTGTGTGTGTGTGTGTGTGTGTGCGCAACTTCACGACATCCAGTCGGCTTCTAAGTGCTTCTGTCTCACAATCAGAATTAACAGAGAAGAGAGGAGCGACAAGAGACCAGAGATCCAGGGTTTGTCTGAAGCATGCAGTCTAGTACGACACAGCTTCAAACTACAGCAGTTTGAATCAACCGTAGTGACACAGGCTCGACAGACTTTTAAACCCTAACTAAACTCCTTGAGGCAAAATGAGTTTAAAGTGAACAGTTTTTGCTGCCATTGTGTTTATCTACAGATGAGCAGGAACCATGATACCACTACATCCAAAACCCTTGTGAGCAAGGTCGAACGCTGATTGTGAGTAAGAGTCCGGTGACGTCACAGAGGAGTGACAGAGCGTCTCCAGGGAGCGCTCAGCCCCGTGCTGTTTTTAGCTTCGACGGCTGCACTGATGCACTGATGCATTTTTCATCACTGCTTCACTCGTCACACCCACAAATGCATTGCTTCCCACTGCCACTTTGATGTGGAACCACACACTGCCTTTTTGAAGACCTATCAACCCTGCTGCCATGAGCTCTCACTAGTCGTGTTTTTATAATCGTATTTTATGTACATTTTGAAGTAATGCATTAGAAGGTGTCATGGCCGACACCAGCTGACATGAAAGAACACTTGATGATTAGAAACAAAGTGCTGAGGAACTCTCTCCATGTTTCTCCTGTAGATGGGTTTGATGGCCACTTGTTTTGTTTCCTGTTGTCCCCCTTTACTTCTTCTACTCTGTTTTCTGGCAGATTACTGCCATGTGTAAAGCCTATACCGCCAACTTCTGAATAAACTATACTTGATCGATGGAAATGTGCCTAATTCGCATTTCTTTTTTGCAACATTTCAAAAGTTCATTTAAAATTGGCTTGACAGTTGAATGGAAACACAACTACTGGGGCTAAATATCACAGAAACAGGACTTCCAATCTATTACTGAGGACCTTTATTGAAGAAGACGAACCCTTACTGGATTCCTGTGCCTGCTGTAGATATTGTATTGCTGCTGGTTTTGGCTTAGTCATTCTGCTGTGTTGGGATGGTAAAGGAAATATCCACACTAAAACATCACTTACATTGTGCTATTCAGAAGGTTTGGACAGTTCATTCTCTAAGCAAAGACAGCTGTCTCCCTGAGCCGGAAATAAGATCCTGACGTGTTCCATTGTAGACTGAGAAAATCCTCCTCCTTCTTTAGCTAAATAAACTCTTTAACATTGTGGTTAAAGAGAAACTCTACTCTTTTTCACCACTACAGCCCAGGTCAAACAGAATCAAACCTCAACAAACCAACTTTCTTGCAAATCGTTCTCGAGGTTAACACTTAAAGGACTTTCTTTGTGATAAATTTGCCTTCTCATGCTACTCCACGTGGCTCCCATCAAGCTCCACCAATTCAACTCTCTACACAACTAACAACTAAACTTTGGAAAGAGAGTGAAACAGCCTGTTATTCCTGATAGTAGAGTACTACTCTCTGCACAGACTACAAGCTACTGACAGTTAAAGAAATGCACACCAGCAACTCAGGTTTATGGTCAAATACTGTGGCTGCAGTTTTATTTTATAATTCGTGTTTAATGTTAATTTCACAGCGATACAAATTTGTTGCTTTCAATATATAAGTATTATTTTCTTGCACAACCACAAGAGAATAAGTTAAGATGTCTTTCACTAATAGAAAGTGAGGACCGTGAATGTGTTTAAAGCTGTGATTTAATTCCACTAAAAGCACTTTGAGTTTATGACTTAAACCAGTATTACTTACATGTTTTTATGCATCTTATTATCTCATGTGTCCCTATGAGGAAATGTGGTCATCCTACTTGCATAAACAGAATAAGACAGTGACCCCTGTGCTGACCTCTCTGTGTCTGTATGGCTGTGTGGTGACACCACGTTGACCTCAGCAGATACCAAGTGATCTGAGGAGATGGTCGGGAGTCACATCCAGCTAAGTATACAAGAAGCTGAAACTTACTTCATCGCAACTGTTAGGGGAAAAATTTGTATATGTGTATACGGCTTTACAGAAAAAAAGCGTGTTCATCTCAAATTCAGAAGGCTATGAGGAGTTACACTATAAAGCAATTAAAAGGTTTCTAAAAAGGTGGAATAACGTCCATGTTACACTTATTTGTTTTTTAAAAATACTAAGATGCTTAAACCCATCTTACATTTAATCCTCATTGTAGTTCCTTTCTGTAGGAGACCTGAACTGGTGCTGAACCTGATTACACCATGGTGGACTCCTGTTGAGCTAATTAGCAGCAAGCAGTGGCTAGCCCTTTACAGCCTGCTGATGAAGCCGCCTGAGGCTTCCTCCTGCAGCGAGGTCCACGATTATTACATTAAGCCCAGTCAGTCCATAACACCCAGTTATCTAATGTGCATGACAACAACTTAATGACATGAACGCTGAGAGTGAAAACACATGGCCTTCTTTACTCCTTTGCAAGAGAATGTATTTTAGTTGTCTTATTATTGGCCTTATACATTTTGCCAATATGGTGGGTGCATGTTGTCCACAAACTGTCTTGTTTCAGGGATTTCTCTGGATACGAGAGAGAGACAGAGAGAGAGAGAGAGAGAGAGAGAGAGAGCAAGAGAGAGAGAGACACACCAGCCTTCTGAACTTATTAGTAGGTGTTACAGGCACCTGTCTAACCCATATCTATGAGACAGATAACCACTGATAACACCTATTCAATTGAGTGATAATATTCTAAACGACTGCTGTTTGAAGTCTGACTATAATCTACAGGACATGTGAAAATTAAGAGAAAAAGGTTGCAATTTAGATCGTGGATTGTGATTACGATAAAATTGATTATAGATAAATAGATTATTTTCAGGCCAGATCGCCCACCCCTACTTGAAACTGCATTGAGGCTACAATGTCTGTGGAGAAGCCAGGTGGGGACCGCAACAACTGTGATTCCTGGACGATTGTGATGCCAGTAGAGACTGTTGAGGGTGATGTTTTTAAACAAGGCTCAGTTTTCTTCTCCTTCTCAGTAACCTTTTTTTTTTTTTACTTTTTAAAAAGGGATTTTTAATCTGGTTAAATAGAGTGCCCTGGCCAAGACACTCTATTAGAACAGAACAGATTACAGAATCATAAGATATCAAAGCATTCATCACCATTCAAAACATCTACAGCCAGAAGCACCTGTGTCCAACATACATCTAACAAAGCCTTTTCAACTGCAAGCCTTCTGTTAACGACTCCATCACGGTGAATGAAAGGACGTAAACACAGTGATGGCACCGAAAGAGTCTCATATGCAGTAATGAAACTAAAGTTTCACAAAGTGAATGACAGATAGATCCACAGACACTAAATTACATTTTGAATGGTGCTTGAGTTGTTTGCATGTCCATGAAATAGTAATGTTTTTTTCGGCGACATGCGCAGTGTTGGAAGTATGCTACAATGAATAATTTATAGAAGAAACGATTTATTTAGCTTTAGATTTGCACTCCATGGCCTTACATTCAGAGTCAGGCTCAGAAAGAGGGAGCTAATGTGTTTGCTCACAGATCATGAGGAGTTCACAGCTGTGAATTAGAAAATAAACTTTGGTCTCTTATTTTTACTTCAAATGTAAATTCGAGATGGAAAATGACTTGCAATCAGAAAGAGTACAGATGTTTATGGTCCCTGGTGATGTCTCTTGACTGTTTATCTAGTTTTCAATTAATCAGCAAAATTTCTCAACATCTAGATTGGATTGTCATGCACAGGCATTGGTACACACATTCATTGTTCCCAGAGGATGAATCTGAAAATAGCTAATGGATTGCTTCTGAAATCTGACTGGACACCTCAGGTGACAACCCATTATCCTAAACTACAGTTGGATATCTGTCCAGTCAGAGGTCAGACCTTAGTTGGTATTTTGTCAGTGTACTGTAGATTTGAAGTTTAGCTACGTTTTGTCAATACAATATTTTGTCCATGCTGTCTTATTTTGTTGGTACTTTATACAGTGACTGTGTTTTTAAATGTGCATTGTTTTCTTTTGTATATAGCCTACATTTAAAGGTACACTTTCTTTTGGAGGATAAAGTATTGAAGATTTATATTACAATTGTATGGTGCCACTCTGCTGTGTTGTGATTGGTCGGCCTATTTATCTTTAAAATCTAAATTTGAAACACAGGAATGTAAGAAACTGTAATTTAAGTTATTAAAGTAGATATGAAGGGTGGAGACAGAAATGGTAAATTCATGCCACCCCTGCATAAGTCAGTGCCCCTCTTGGGCCATCCCAGTCAAAGAAGTCTGGACACACCACTGCTGCAAGGCTAATGACATTCCCATGAGCCTCAGCTGTACTTTGGGTTCAGTGCTAATTAGCTATTTCCATTCTTTTCATATGGCATTCAAATAAATTAAGATGGAGACATTTTTACTATTGTTAAGTTTTAGTGAAACACATACTGTTCATGGAGACGACTCAATTAAAGCACTGACTTCAATGAACAAGGGTTTGCTTTTAACAGTCAAGTCCATCCATCACATACATTCCAGAGAAATCATTCATTAGAGCAAAAGCGCAATATTGTGCAATGTTGACAATTTCATTTTTTGGAAAGGAAGGGGGGGGGGGGGGGTTACACAAGGTGCTGTGCAAATGACCTTGTGCACTGTAGAAATGTAAATGTAGTGCATTGAAATGGAAATGCTGATAGCAGTGTGGACACACAGGATGCTCATGTTCAGCTTTCACACATGCAAATTGAATGTAAAGGAATTCTGTTGTCTGCTTTTCCATGTAATATAATTTACCGCCTCTTCAATTCATTCTTAACGCAGGATGACATGACAGGTGGGGAATCACAATTCTCTTTTCACTACACCAGTGTCATACAGCTCAGAATTCTTTAAATCTCATGGCATTTCTCTTTTAGAGAAACTAATAACAAGCAAGCCCTCTCAGTGAAACCATTTCCCCCAAGCTGTACGCCTCGTGAGAGAGAGGATCGATAGCAGTGCAATGAGCTGCAATGAGCTGGAATGAGATGAAATGAGAGGTAGCGGGGCTGTAATGGAGACCAGATGAAGATGATGGTGTGTACAGATGGATGCGGCCTGTGGGAGAGTTTATAGAAAGTGAAAATGTTTGTTAAGGATGGAGGGGATCGTCAGAAAACAAAATGTTTGCTGTGTTGGCCTCAAAATGTCCCCTTGTATAAAACCAAGGTGGTCCCAGTCAGGAGTGACATTATGGAGAACGTGAAGCAACACCAGCCTGATGTTAGAGGAACAGGGTGGAGGCCAAAACAAGGTCACTGGGCACAGTTTGGGGGGTGGAGCTGGTATGTCGACCAAGAAGCATCCAAAATGATGTTACAGCACACATTTTCCCAATTTCTAGTGAGAAGTTGGGAGTTTTCCCATTAATTTCAATACATTTATTGTATAAACTGTGGCCATTTAAAGAACACAATACACAATACAACAATACTTCTCCAACCATTAGGCCACCGCTGCCCCATCAGACTTTGTTGTAGTGATGTTGTCGTAATTCCAGATCTCACTAATTAACTTGGTGAGTACAGTGTTATAATTACTCATAGATGTTTGCACTGGGAGGCTTCCAACAAACATGTTCAAGTTTCACATCCCTGGCTGGCATTTACTCCCACAGACCATTGCTGTCAATAATAAAGTAGCCATAGTTGACTATACTGTTTAAATAACAGTGTCATTTAGCTTTTTTTTTAAAAACATTCTATTGACACATCATATGTATGAACTGGTGCTGCAGTCTGCTTCCTCCAAACCATTCATACACACAAACACACACACACCAACCTTCAGCATGTAACTGCACAGTAAGCTTCTGATTCGTCCGTATTACAGCTATCAAACCGGTGAATTGGTGTCTCCATACATTAGCCTACATGCTGGAAAACGCTGCTCTCTGATGCATATCGATCAGAAAAATGAGTTGATCAAATGAGTCTGGCGCAGCTCATTAGCTGAGATTGATTATCAGACTCAGTGGAAATAAATCACTTCCTGAGGCCAGGAGTGAAACAGAATACTATGCAGAATAACCGTTACTGAACAATGCCATCACATATTGTGCTATATGTTGGAGGGTTGGTTATGAACACAACCTAGCAGTCGCAACAAGCGTTTGAACATTTTCAGCTCATTGTTTTGTCAGCTCTGGGAGCTGTTTTCAGTGAAAAAACTCTGATAAAGCCAGAGTGCACTACCTGCTCAGCAGCAAACAGCAGACAGACACAGTTAGAGACTAGCTGGAGAACATAGCAGAGCATTTAGCAGCTAAAGAGCCACATAGTTCCCTCAGAGGTTGGTGGAGACCAAAAAAGAGCTAACAGGAGAAGGAATATTGGACACAAACACAAGTCCAAATAAATGTTAATATTGCTCTGTGTCCGTAGGATGTGTATATAGGCAAAGGTTTATAAGGTGGCAATGTGTTGCATTTCCAGCTTGTTACACTGCCCTCAAGTAGCAAGAAATTGTTTTACTTAACAAATAATGTTAATCAACTAATCATTTCAGCACCAAAACACATAAAACCCCAACTCTGCCCCAGTTATGACGAGGCAATGCTGTTAGAGAAAGCAATGACTCTAAGGAAATGAGTCATGGTAACAATACTTTTTAGTGTGAGGAATCCATGACTTAGAAAATTAGCAAGTCACCACTATGACCTACATCTTATCATTTAAATGTAGTGGGCTAAGTCAAACATAGCATCTTATCCTTAGTATCTAACTCATTTTCAAAAGACACCTGGACATTATAAACTATAAAATGTATAATGGTATAGGCTAATTTAACATAACATTTTTATGTTTTTAGTATTTTTTTTACATATAAAAAAACTAACAATAAACAAAAAGATAAATCCTATAAGGGGGGGGGTGCAAAGTATTAAAACATTAAAATAATCATAATAATAATTAACAATAATAGATAAATAAAAATATAATGATCTGTAATGTTATAATATAATATATATATATATATATATATATATATATATATATATATATGGGATGGACGTCAATGGAAGTCGCTTAAGTAAATGATAAGCTATTCCCTACTATAAGTCATCATATTGGCCCTATAATAGTCCTGTAACAGTCTGAGCTGGGCCTGTCTATTGTTAGCGGTCCAGCAGGTGTAGCCTGGTGAGTCCAGTCACAACACACAGGCGTAAGTGAACAGTATGAAGTGGTGCAGGCTATATGTAGCCTATTAATAAACATGCATGCTTTTTCGTTAACTTGTTTTGTGAAGTGATAACATCTTGTGCGCTGGAAGGGTAACGGCGAATCTCTGATCACTAACGAACTGTTATTCCAAGGCGTCGGTAACGGCATTACTTCCCATAGTAGTCATAACTTCTACTTTTTCGAGTAGCCTAACGAGCCATACCCCTGCCGAGCCCACCTCCTGCAGCTGCTCCAGCTCCAGCCTCAGCGCCTCCTGTTCGGCCTCCAAGTCGGCGTACTGCTGCTTCAGGCTCTGGTTCTCCTCCAGAACCACCAGCCCGCACTCCGCCGCCCGGATCTTCTCGCGGTTGGCATCCGCCAGCTCCCGGGTGAGGCGCTCCACCTCGGCCCGGCACTGCTCCACCGTGTCCCCGCATCCTGCTCCACCGGCAGCCATCGCCCCTCTCTCCCTCCCTCTGCCCTCTTCTCCCTGCGTCGGATGAGCAGAGAGCCCCGCCGGAGGGAGAAACAGCTGAGGTAGGCAACAAACCCCCACCACCTCCCCTCCGAGGAATCACACCGATGTTTTAAATCTCATGTAAAAAAGAACAGTAAACATCCGTAAATGTTGTCAACGCGCTGTCATGATCACCGGAGAAAGTCATCTCCTGCCATGTGATGCTCTAAATGATGCAGCGTCTCATCTTCCGCTGCCCGCATCCCTTTCCCCTCCCTCTGCTCTGTTTTTCTGCTTATTCACCGGCACCAGGACGCCATCTCTGCCTGCTGCCCTGAAGCAAGGCACACTCCCCGGTCTCTGTCATGCTGCTGGTTCCGATCCTCAGTGATAGCAATAAACAGACCTGCCTTACAAAGTGATACCCAGAATATCAGGAGCTGTACCACCTATAAACAAGTTTCTCTTCAGTTTTACGCAACATTTCCAAATTACTTCTATAATAAATGACTTTATACATAACATGTCATTTTTACACGTAAAAACATGTTTTAAGTTGTAATTGATTAATAATAAATCATATTATTAGTTTATACTTCTGGCAAATTGTACTGTGTCCTATTTGAAAAATCCTGATCTGGTAAATACAGAGTAAATAAGTATGAAGAGAAATAAGAAAATTCCATATGCTACATGCATTTAAACAAAGAGAAAAAGAGATTGGTCTTTTATTAATATAATATTACTACATTAGGCTTAGTAGGACACTGGGATTAATGTGTGTGTGTGTGTGTGTGTGTGTGTGTGTGTGTGTGTTGGTAATCAATGTTTTGTTTGAAATAACCAATATACCTTACTTGATGACATCACTTAGCAATAGCAGGTTATATACCTTTGTATTTCTACAGTGAGATGCAATGTGTTGTAACATTTTATAATATACTTCAAAACAACATTTTACAACAAGATTACTTATTACAAAAAATAAATATTAGAACATTTTGAGAGAAATGTCTCAGATGTGACATTTCACAGCTGAGAAATGTGCACATCTAGTGCGCATGCGCTTCTGTGCGTGCTGCCTGATACGGTTGCTCTGCTCGTTTAACTTGCTCTTTTAAATCTTTGTGTTATTTAACTTTGTACTTTTGGGGTTTTTGTTTGGTGTTGACTTGTTGGAGTCGTGGCCTCCACAAATGTGCTGGTGGAGAGGTTTTTGGTGTTTCTGCTGATTGAACTTAAGCCGGCCATGGTG
>JAVQJD010036603.1:0-13011 GCA_036023655.1 Nannoperca australis
TAAGGAGGTTCTAGTGGTCCTGTATGTAGATCATAAGGAGGTTCTAGTGGTCCTGTATGTAGTTCATAAGGAGGTTCTAGTGGTCCTGTATGTAGATTATAAGGAGGTTCTAGTGGTCCTGTATGTAGATCATAAGGAGGTTCTAGTGGTCCTTTAGGTAGTTCATAAGAAGGTTCTAGTGGTCCTGTATGTAGATCATAAGGAGGTTCTAGTGGTCCTGTATGTAGATCATAAGGAGGTTCTAGTGGTCCTGTATGTAGTTCATAAGAATGTTCTAGTGGTCCTGTATGTAGTTCTTATAGTTCCTAAGGAGGTTCCAGTGGTCCTGTATGTAGTTCTTATAGTTCCTAAGGAGGTTCCAGTGGTCCTGTATGTAGTTCTTATAGTTCCTAAGGAGGTTCTAGTGGTCCTGTATGTAGCTCATAAGGAGGTTCTAGTGGTCCTGTATGTAGATCATAAGGAGGTTCTAGTGGTCCTTTAGGTAGTTCATAAAGAGGTTCTAGTGGTCCTGTGTGTAGTTCATAAGGAGGTTCTAGTGGTCCTGTATGTAGTTCTTATAGTTCCTAAGGAGGTTCTAGTGGTCCTGTATGTAGTTCCTAAGGAGGTTCTAGTGGTCCTGTATGTAGTTCCTAAGGAGGTTCTAGTGGTCCTGTATGTAGATCATAAGGAGGTTCTAGTGGTCTCCTGGGTAGTATCTGGTCACCTGGGCGTCGTCACGGTTACAGAGATCAGTGTGATCAGTTATCGGTGATCTGATCGTCTGCAGGATGTTTCTGCTTCATCAGTTAAACACACACACAAACAGCTGCTCTCTGATTGGGTCTCTGCCGGCCAATCAGCAGGTGTTTTACTGACCCGTCTGAGTTCTGTATCAAAGATAAACTTTACACTGATCATGTGATCAAACTTTACTGATGTGTCACTGTCTGACGGGGAGGAGCCCCACCTGACCAGGCTCAGGTAATTATGGGATGTGGGGGAGCAGGAATGTGAAGGCCAGCTCCAACAACAACAGCTGCTGCCTTCACTGACATCACGTTCAGTGCAGCTTCCCCCACAGCTGGCTGATGAGACCCGAATCACTAAGGTCTGTTTAAAATGTACAAGACGAGCTCTGAAGGCTTCCACCGTTTCATTAACCAATCAGCAGCTTCCCTACCGAGCATCATGGGAAACATCTGAAGAAGAGACTTCCTGTTTCTACAAAGTTTAGATTCATTGTTTCTGGTGTTTGACAATAAATAAATCATTGGGTTCTCAAACCCTCTGTGTTGTCTGCAGGCTTCTGCACCAACACCAGAAGCTGGTACTTAACATCAGATCCAGAATGAGGGCTGACGTTGAACATGACGGAGCAGCGCCGCCTGCTGGTCACATGCAGCATCACACCTGCAGGACGGATGTTCAGGTTCTGTGGGAACCTCTGGACTCTCTGAAGCCCTTTGTTAGTTGTACTCACATGATGAGAGCCTCCCACTCAAAGAAGTTCTCCTCATTGGCTGGACCTGCACAAAACAAACACACACTGTTTACTGCTCCTCTGATTGGCCCGCTGTGTTTGTTGTTGTCCTGCAGTCAGGAGGTCCAGGTGAGACGGGGTCCTGTCAGATCTGTGCTGGTTTCACTTCTGGATTAACAGCCTCAAACTTAATGTACAGGAACGCAATGAAATCGTTTGAGTCTGGTGTCAGCTGACAAATGAAGATTACGATGAATCAATATATTATTTTATCATAAATAGTTTTTATTTGTCGGGACCAGCTGTGATCATGTGACCCCTCCAGCTGTTTCCTGATGTCACACTGAGCTTTAAACACCTCTCAGATCCACAGAGCAAATTACAGATCAATCAAGGAAATCTTAACTAACTTCTGATAAATCAATGATTTAATTCATTTGACATGGAGGAAAATGAAGCGTGTCTCACCTGCAACGATCCCCTCAGGTGGGTTCAGAGTGAGCTCTGAAACACATGCACGCACACACGCACACACACGCGCGCGCACACACGCACACACACGCGCGCGCACACACACACACACACACACGTCAAACCAGGCTGTGACTGATTCCTGATTCAAACTGAGAGAAACAACCCGGGAAACATGACTGTGCTAACTCTATGCTAACAATCAAACAGCTGCTAACAGGGAGCTCGCATGCTAACACTGACAAGCTAACATCACAAGAAACTAACTTCAGCACTTCCGGTTAGCAAACACGAATCATCATAACCTCGCCCCAATTACTGTTATATCAACATCAATCTGTTAAAACGAGACTGGATGATAATCTAACACTGAGGCTAATGTCTCAATCCTCCAAGCTAACCTCGTAGACAAGGCTAGCCCAGGTAAACTCCAGGTGCACCAAACTCCACTCATAAAACGACCGAAAACATGACTTTCAGAACCCAACAAATAAACATCACCGATGTGTTGCCCCACGGCTTCCTAGTGCGTTTATGTAACCTAATCTCCACTTCGGTATACGAAATGTGCTTCACTGTACACTGTTTATGTGAAATGAATCGTAGTTTCGGAAAGAAATCGCCTATTTTCAAAGGTACATCATTCTGGTCTACAAACATCCTGGACAGCGCTGACGAGCAACACAAACAAATTATATAATGTCTTATTTTACTAAAATCAATGCTACTGGCTGAATGTAAATTCTGCCGAATTTAAGTAACACCCTTTTATCATACTTTACGATCTATGTTGCAATACATGCGCTACACTGCCGAGAGCAAAGACATCTCCAAACCAGCAGATACTTGAATGGAATTTGGTTCCAGAGAATCTCTCACGGGACCGTTAGCTTAGCCTGTTTGCTAACGTTACAAGTTCTGCCATTGGCTGAAGGCGGTGTTACGACACGGCTGGTTCCGTTCACTCACGTTTATACTCGGCCATGAGCCTCTTCAGCGCGGTGCCGGCCATCGCGGATTACCGGAGACAAACCACGAAACACAAAATCACCTCCGAGTTTCACTTTTTTACTCCGCAACGAAACCGTCGCCACAGCTGCTCCAGTGCGCATGCTCAGATCGTGATTTCCTGTCGTTGTGTGTGTGCGTGTCAGCTGACAGCGCCCCCTGCTGACAGGCGGCAACAGCAGCGCCAGCAGGAAACACGCTCAGTATTCAGATTACTTCCTCCAGTAAAAGTACTCAGATACTGCACTTCAAATGTTTTAGTATGACTTCACAAGCACTATCAGTGACATGTTTACTTTTTAGTTTAAAGTTTAAATGATATCTTAAAACCTGGAGATAATCAATTAACCCGTAAATCTGCATTCATATTGATTAATTAATAAATATTAACTGACGGTGACACCTGAATACTAAACAACAACTTACTGTTGGAGCTCATATTGATTCATCTGCTGATTATTTAATATCTAATCAATTAATCTGATCTGACTGACTAACTAATCTGAACAACTGTACTGTTTCAGATGTGATGACCTCTTCATGTTGAGATGTAAATACCTGCAGCTTTAGATAAATGTAGTACAAAGATTTAAAGTATCAAGTAACATACACGTCACGTACCGAGTCAGTAACTTAATATTGACGGCCCGGCTGTGTTACCTGTGTTTCAGGTGTGTCGGGGGTCAGAGGTCATCAGCTTTAACAAACGATGATGTAATGGCGTCCATGTTGTGTGTGGCGAGCTGCAGTTTGTCCTGAGAGGACAGATGGACTAACGAGCTGCTGTCAGGTGACCTCGTTAACTCACCTGAGACACCAACACCTGTTAGTTTACAGTGAAACACTTATTGATCTCAGATCAGATCATTGGTCAGTGCAAAGTATTATTAATGTGTAAAACGTTGCATTTAGTCTGGTGTACAGAAACCTCACATTTCAATATGAACACCTGGACAGGTACAACACGCCACAGCAGCTCTTTGGTTTAGTGATAAATTTATTTGGTATCTGTGAGTAACTACAGTCGTAGTGTTCTCATACATCTGCATCAAACTCTTATATATTTATAAAAATTACAGAAATATAATCTACATACAACTAATACAAAAACAAATCAGTCTAGGAGTGAGTCCACGGGGGGTGACATATTAAGTGCTGAAGATCTCCAAGAAGACGGATGCTCATATGATGAATATTATAATTATGAATCTGTGCATTAAATAAGTCTAAAAATCAAACATTCGTAAAACAAAGAACCACAAATACACCAGAAGGCAGGTGAGGTTTCCACAGAACACCTGTGAAGTTGCTTTGGTTGGAAACTGAATCAGCCTCAAAGTTAAATGTTGTAAAGCACAAACAGCTGGAATGTGGCAAAAAACACGACTTGGACGCCAGCGAACTCCCGCTTTCACCAACACGTTGACTCGCAGCCGGTTTCTACCGGACTCACGGAGGGACGGGGTCTGAAGCTGCAGCAGGATTTTAGACGTTTAATTGAACATTTGTGATGGCGTCCTGCTGCCTACGTTCAACGGTCACAGATCACACAATACATTTAAACGAGCGACATGTTGGAACAGTTCTACAGAACAACAGACTTTCAGTGATTCACCAAAGAGGAAACACTGGAAATGTCTCATTATTACGTACGAAACAAAACTGGTCCTCACAAAGTCCATATCTTTACGAGATACGCATTTGTTAATTTTGAGGTCCTCATAATATAAAATATAATAATATAAAGAGATCAGATCTGGATCTTGCAGTCTTTATATCTTCATCTCGTAACAGATTAAGATTCATACTGACGAGAGAAGTTTCTGGTAATTTAAAGACAATCTAATTATAACAAAAACATGTTGTAGTCATGAAAAATCCTCCAAAAGTCGTCCCACATTCTGGGAAGTTTAGCGGCATCTGAACAGAGTTAAAGGGAGGGGACATCTCTAAGTGCTAAACTGCTAACAAACGTCTTTTTAAGGCCCAAATGTGACGGACGTCTGGTAGAAACGTGTTGAAGACTCTCGTGTTGCTTTAAGGCTGACAGCGAAGGCTACAAATACAAACAAGACAGAAAGAAAAGTGCTCAAACAGAAGAGAAGAACCGAACCGACCCTTTAACACGGAGCAGCGAGGTTCCAGCTGAAAACATCGTTATATAATTTAAATCCTTTAAATCCACGTCGTCACGCTGCGTCTCGGCCGGAGACTTTTATTCACTCCGCCGGGTCACGTTTGCATCCAGGCGCTTGGTTTGATTTATTACCCAGAAACCCTGAGTGGTGAAGAAACTGCACTGTGCTTCACATCGTGGAATAAAAACGTGGAGGACGCTAAAATAAAAACACTTCTGATTTCTAAACTTCAGGGAGAAATGCTGGACTCATGGCACTGAGCGGGGCTGATTACGCTAACACTGTAGCTAACAAATATTCTGACCGTACCAAACAAATTAGCTTGTGTTAGCTGACATTAGCTGATAAACGTCAGTCCAGCTTCATATTTTCATTAATGATTAATCCATTTATTACTCTTTAAAGCATTTGTATATTTTAATGGTTGAATAGTTGCTTTATTTCAAAGACCGTAGTTACTAATGAGCTAATGTTGCTAGCAAACAGTTAGACTGACGTTAGCTAACAAATGTTAGTTAGCGCTGCAGCTAATGATTGTTTTCATGATTCATTTATCCATTTATTAGTATTTCAACTAATATTTAACACATATTCAGCATAAACTGTATTTAGATGGTCAAAGCTGTTTAAATTTACCCCTTGATGTTAGCTACTGAGCTAACATTAATAAGGGTTTCGTTAGCTAACAAACGTTAGCTGTCAACCTGAAATGAGTTCTAGTGAGATTTAATACTCAGGACGATCAGCTCAGTGATAACGTTGTCTTCACCACACCGTTAGCTGCATGCTAACGTGATAAACGGCTTCTTTAGCCTTGTTGTCTGGAGTCGCTAGCTTTTAAACTCTTCTCACAGTGAGCCACTTTATCGTCAGGTGACCCAACTTTGAATATAAAGCTCTGTTCATCTCTGCCTTCATCATACCATCCTCCTCCTCGCCTGGACTCCCACAGGGAGCAGGTCTGATTCACATACAGTTCGTTTTCATGGTTTATTCATACAGGGAGCTAAAGTCCTGCTACAACAACAACTACAGCTCCCATGAGCCTCTGGTGTAGCTGCGTCAGCCTGGACTCTTCTTCAGCGTGTTCCCTCGAGGAGGGTTCTGTCACGGTCTGTTGTCCAGAGCTGAAACGTGACGCTGGGACACTTTTATCAAATTCTAGCACCTCAAACTTATCAGATGTAACTGGCTATTTTGTTAGCCCTCAATGACTACAGCTCCCACAATTCTTGGGCACTGAACTGTGTCATTTTTAGATTTAGATCTTAAGATATTTAAATACAGAAACCCAAGCGTCCTGTTTCAGTTCTGCATCTTAAGAAACAGCAAATCACCGCTGAGAGGAAACCCACTGATGAAGAGCTGCTAACCTGGGGGCTGGGGGCGGGGCTTCTGGTCCAGAGTCGTCAGGTAGGCGGGGCTTAGCACACAGCATGGCACAGGTAAGAAGATTAAAGGTACAGGAAGTGATGTGAGTAAAGAAAGTGGGGTTGGCCCTCCTGCTCCTCCAGTAACACTATGTTCAGGTCTGACAGGCTGAAGAGGAGCAGCACCTCCTCTTCCTGTGGGAGCCCAGACCAACACTGCTTTATTCCTCCTCTTCCTCCTCCTCCTCCTCCTCCTCCTCCTCCTCTCCAGCCATCACCTCCACCAGCAGCTCGGCGGTGCAGGTCGCCTCCCCCAGACTGTTCACCGCCTTCACCGTGTACTTTGCGTCGTCGTCTCCCGACACCTGCAGACATGAAGACGTCTGTCATGTCTCAAATCAACAACGACCTCGTCAATACTCCTCCAATCTGATGTCACCAGACAGGAAGTGACAACAACAGTTGACCTCTGACCTCTGAAATGACCAGACTGCAATTTCCCTCTTCGTCATAGTCGATCTGAAAGTGTCGGGTCTCTTTGATGGGCTGGTCGTCTTTGTACCACACCACCTCTGGGTCAGGGTACCCTGCGCACGCACACGCACACACACACACACACACACACACACACACACACACACACACACACACACACACACACACACACAGAGAGAGACACATAATGTGTGAAAATATACAAACACTGTTATTATGTGACTGTACTTCCTGTTTGTCCTGTACTTCCTATTTGTTATGTATTTCCTGTTTGTCCTGTACTTCCTGTTTATCCTGTTTATCCTGTACTTCCTGTTTGTCCTGTACTTCCTGTCGTACCTTCGATCTTGCAGTCGAAGCGAGCGGCGCTGCCCTCCACCACCTCCACGTCTTTGATGACGGAGCTGAAAGTCGGCTTGCACTCCGTCTTCTGCTCGTACTCCAAACACTCCAGGAACTGGTTATCCTCTGAACACACAGACACACACACACAGTCAGTGCGTCTTCATCCAGCAGGCCACACTGAGGACACTGAGGACAGACTGAGGACACTGAGGGCACACTGAGGACACTGAGGACAGACTGTGGACACTGAGGACAGACTGTGGACACTGAGGGCACACTGAGGACACTGAGGACAGACTGTGGACACTGAGGGCACACTGAGGACACTGAGGACAGACTGTGGACACTGAGGGCACACTGTGGACACTGAGGACAGACTGTGGACACTGAGCAGCTGCCGTACCTTCGGTGGGCGAGCCCTTCTTGGCGCTGACTCCGGCCATCATGGCCATGGACGACAGTCTGCCGATTGCTCGAACAGCGTGACCCGTTTTCTGCCACAGAAGAAGAAAGCGTCACTGAGCTGAGAACAACAATGTGATAACGTCCCTGAAGGCAACGTCAAAGATCTGCATGTTGTTGTTGTTTACCTGCCATTTCCTCCTCAGGATGTACTTCTTCATCCTCTCCTTGGAGAGCTTCTTGGCCTTCATGGTGTTGGTGTCCTGCTTCAGCCAGGTGTGTTCAAAACACTGAGCACAGGTCAGCCGAGCCCTGACACACACACAGTCAGAGATGAAGACTTCCTGTTGGGTTTCAGGACTCGCTGAGAGCCAGTTCAGTAAAGATTACACAAGTACTGAGTGCACACGGACGTAGGAGCTCGTTAATGAAGTGACAGTTCAACATTAGCCAACATAACGAGGATGTTGCCCCCCGAGCTAGCTGGCTTGCTAAGCGGCAGGTAGCTTGCTAAGCAGCAGGTAGCATGCTAGCTGGCTGGAGACAGGACGTTTTCTCACTTCATGTCTTTCTTCAGCAGGTTGGTGATGAAGTCTTTGCCATTGTCTGAGATTTCGTCGAAGGCGTCGTCCTCAAAGTCCCAGGAGGCCGACGTGACGTTGGACAGAGTCTCGTTGTCGTTGTCACCCATGAAGGGAGACAGACCGCTCAGTCTGAGGACGACAAACACGGGCCAAACTGAGCCGAACTGTATAAAACTGAACCGAACTGTATAAAACTGAACCAAACTGAATCAAACTGAACCGAACTGTATAAAACTGAACCAAACTGAATCAAACTGAACCAGGCTAAAGTCAAATGAGATACATTTGATAGGAATACAGGTTAAAATAGACAAAGTTTACTTAAAAACTATGAATGAATGCTAAAAGCTAAAGCTAATTACAGCTAACTAAACTCAGATAAACAAAGCTAAAGTGATGAGCAAAGCTAAGCTAACTTAAAGATAAGCTAAGCTAAAAGATGTTAAAACAAAGTTAAATGAAGAAACAAAGAGTGCAGATTAAAGTGAGTGCGTAGTGAACAGACTCACAGGATATAGCAGATCACTCCTATACTCCACATGTCCGTGGGGTAACTGATGGCTTCATAGTTGATCACTTCAGGAGCCACAAACTCTGGAGTCCCGAACAAAACCTTCAGAGTTCCTGCGTTTTCTGTTGGAGCAGAGTTGAAACCATTAATCAATTCATCGTTAGACAATCAATAATTGTTGGGTTGGTGTATCTCAGACTAACACTGCTAAGCTTAACTCTACTTAGACTCAGCTGTGCTTTTAGCTAAATGCTAATATTGTCATGCTATGTTAGCATTACCCAGCTTAAAGTACAGCTACATATGACGCGAGCTTCACTTATTCTCAGAATATTTGTCAGCGTGTCAGAAGTGTTGAGTTTCAACCTGCAGGTGGCGCCAGATGAAGACGATCACAAGTCAATATCTGAACTATATTTAACGTCCGTCCAGTAACAGAACATACAGTGACGTCACCTAGTCGCCTGGCGAGGCCGAAGTCGATGAGTTTGATCTTGCTGCCGGTCTTGTTGACACACATGATGTTCTCGGGCTTGAGGTCGAGGTGGACGATGCCCTGCTTGTGGATGAAGTTGACCCCGTCGATGATCTGCAGCATGTACTTGATCACCTCCCGCTCCGTCAGCTCAAAGTCCTCGTCGATGATGCGCTCAAACAGCTCGCCGCCGGAGATTCTGCAGAACAAAACACCCTGTTGCCACGACAACTCCTGAGACCCCGTTTCACTCAGTAATGAATATGAAATAAAAGCAGGCTTCATGGCTCCACCTGTAGGCTCCTGATGGATGCTGGTCATGTGTCACAGCTGACTACAGAGACAGAAACACGCTGACGACAAAGAACGACCGAAAAGTAAAGAAATGTGATCAAAAGTACTTTGGCGAGGATCCACGGCCACGGGGGGATTTGTGGCAGGTGTTGACGACGAGTTTTTGGAAGTTCAGAAACTAACAGTGTTTATCTCGTCACACCAGGAAGTGATGAGATGATCCCAGAACCAGAGCGTTTCTGGTGAAAGACAATACGAATGTACACGAGTCTTTCGGTGTAAGCAGCTTGTTGTAGCAGTGAGTGTTTAAGTGTGTGTCTGTCCATCACTGCCATTAGCAATGAAAACAGGAAATAGCTGCTCTCAAATTCCTCTCATAGTTGAACAGAACATGATTTTCCGATATTCTCTGAAACAAAAACATCTCGTGTTTCCAGATCAGAGCAGAGCTGCAGGTTTATATTTAACAAAACACAAATACACGGAATCTAAAGTTATTCATACAAATGTTCTTGCACATTGTTTGTCTACTGCATGTATGTATATTGAGAGTGAGATAAATACCGAAGTCAAATTCCTAGTATGTACACATACCTGGCCAGTAAAGCTGATTCTGATTCTGATGTTTTCATGGACTTTCCAAATCCTGATGAGTTATCATCACAGCTAGCCTGGCTCTGTTTCCCTGTTTCCAGGCTTTATGCTAAGCTAAGCTTAGCAGCTGCTAGCTGTAGAAGAGCTACAGGCTGTTCCTTTAACTGCCAATTAGCATGCTAAGCTAGCTCAGAGAGCTTCTTCGGCCTCTTCAGCGACTCTTCATTAAATGAAACGAACAAACCTGAGAACTAAATGTCTGAGAAACACAACAGGAGACAGCAGGAGTTAGCATGTTAGCCGTTAGCTGGCCAGTTACAGCAGGTCACTGTTAATGACCTCCAGCTGACGTAGTCTGCATCAGGACGGTACCTCAGGGTGCGTTGGAGGTGTCTTGTTAATGTGAAAGCCTTCAGCTCTGAACCGTGTGCTGCTGTGAACATTACGTACATCTCCAGGACCATGACGATGTCGGACTTGCCCTCGAAGGCGTCGATACACTGGACCAGCTTGGGGTGATGGAGGCTGTTCATGATGCCAATCTCCTGCCGGACGTTCTCCTTGTCCTTCGCAGAGTACGCCTTGATGAACTTCCCCGCCCAGACCTTCTTGGTGGCCTTCTCCACCAGTTTGAAGACCTGACCGAACTTCCCCCTGACACACAAACACAGTGACGACCTGAACAACCTTCAAAATACAGGAACGCTGTTGATCCAGACAGGCCACAGCAGAGGTGCATTGTGGGTGAGGTGTGAGTGGGCGGAGCCTTACGTTCCTAGCCTCTCTTCCACGTCGTACAGCTCCTTCACCTTCATGTCTGTCCTGATGGATACGTCTCTGTAGTCCGGCTCCTTCTCCAAGTCTGGTTCAGAACAACAGAGGTCAGAGGTCACACTGGGTCGTGTTCATGGTGGTGTTTTTATCTTCTCGCTGTGTTTGTGTGAAAGTGTGAGCGTCGTACCTTCATCCTCCTCCTCGGCCTCGTCCTGGTTGTCTGTCAGACACAGTTAGTTCAGTTAGTCAGTTTAGTTGAGCTCTGCTGTTAGCTTGGTTTCCACTTAACATGGTTCATTCAGTTACGTTGACTTAGTTCTGGTTTAGTTCTGGATGGATTCAGGATGTTCTGGAAGATACTGAGCACCAAACTTCACTTCTATTCTCAGACAATTCTGCAAACAAGCTCTGTTTAGCGTTCCCAGAGAGGCCAGCAGGGGAAACCAAAACTGACCTGGAGCAGAACTGGATCGGGACAGACGGGGCTGTTTACTCACCATCCACCAGTCCGACGGTAACGGGTTCAGATTCGACACTCGGCTCTCCGACCCCGTAGATGTTCTCCGCCCGGACACGGAACTTATACTGACGCTCTGGAAGGAGGTTCTACAGACGGACAGGAACTTTATCTCAACCTTCAACCGGAGCAACGAGACGCACTGAAGACTTCCCTTCAGACAAACGATGAGCCTGTAGTTTCAGGGCTGGACTCACCTGGACGTTGTAGGAGGTGCTGTTGCAGGACACCAGGTGTTTCCACTGTGGGTCCACAGAGTCCCAGATCTCCAGGTTGTAGGACTGCACGGCGCTGCCTCCGTCGTAGGTCGGCCCGTACCATGACAGAGTCAGACTGGCCCGCCGGATATCCGAGGCTGCAGGGACCTTCGCTGGGGGGTCGGGTTTATCTGAGGAGGGGGGTTGAAGATGCTGACTGAAGGTCATTAAGGAAAACAAAGGACCATACTGACCCCTAGAGGCTGCAGTGGTCATTACAGCCACTAAACAAAGTCCTGTGGAGGATCATGATGTCGATCTTTATGGTTCCTGCTTACTGAAGTCATTAAAACAACTCGTTCACTCTTCAGAGAACTGGTTGTCTAATATATTCTGTAGAGGTCAACCCTCAACTCTCTTCTTTCAAAACTGTTTGTTTACTTTGGTTTCAGAGTGGAAACCTTTGTTTTTGTGAAGAACTCTTTGTGGACCTGCAGTCTGTAAACGGGTCTGTTTGCTGCACTTTGTGAGCTCAGCCGACGGGACGAAGGCTACAGAGAGTCTGCAGCTATGCTAACATCAGCATGCTAACATGCTAACACTGACAATGCTAGAATGCTGATGTTTAGCAGGTGTAATTGTCACCATCTTAGCATGCTAACATTAGCTAGTGAACACAGAGTGCAGCTGAGGCTGATGGGAGCATCTGTAGTTCTGCAGGTGTTTGGACACATTCAAATGTCGACCTGATGGTGGCGCTACATGAAAGTTATTATAGTTCATCCTGAGGGGACCATGAACAATTTTGTCACAATCCATCCCATAATAGTTAACGTTAACATCCACAGAGCGACGTGGCTAACGAGGCTAAAACCAGCTGTCATTATAATGAAGTCTGGTTCGCATGAGACCATCTGAGCTGAAAACAGCTGAAGAAGAACATGTGATCATGTTGAACGGAGGTCACCTGATGTCACCACCAGCAGCTGTGTCACACCTGGACATGAACACACAGGTGCATCTGTTGTCTGTGAGGGAGGTGGTTTCTTACCGACAATGGTGAGGTTGAGGGCGGCCTGTCGGAGGCCGAAGCTGTTCCTCAGCTCCACGGTGTAGCAGCCGCAGTGCTCCTGCTGCCCGCTGACGATGGTGAGTTTACTGCTGCTGTCTGAGCTCTGAATGGAGATGTCATCTGATCCCTCCTGGATCTGACACACACACACACACACACAGAGACACACACACACACACACACACACACACACACAGAGACACACACACACACACAGAGAGACACACACACACACACACAGAGACAGACACACACACACACAGAGAGACACACACACACACACACAGAGACACACACACACACAC
>JAVQJD010036606.1:0-19477 GCA_036023655.1 Nannoperca australis
TAAGACTGATCGAGCTATAAGTTGCTTGAATTACTATTTATTCCCTCAGGAAGGAGGGTGGTGCCCCTACGAGACGATATCTGAATATTAATAAATGTAGAAGTATTTATACGCTACAACGGTTAAGACTATGGTGCACAGAGACTCATTTCATAGCACCGTGCCAAGCTGATAACGAAATCCCTCTGACATTAGGGAGGTAGCTGCCCTCCCATTTTAATTACCTGGGAAACTGCAAGCCAGTATTTCTATAGCCTGCAGATTCTTGATGGCATTTGTCATTTTAGAGGGATTGGAAAAAACTATCAAGTAGGGCTAACGCCTCTCTAAACTAGCACATAGATTTCCAGCTAATCCGGGTGGGAGAGGGAAACTGAATGGATAAACACTGAACAGAACTGAGCAAGCAAACAATTTTAGCTGCTGCTCAAAGGCTGTCTTAAAGTAACCACCCCCGTCAAAGAGATGTTCCTAAATTGTCATACCTCGAAACAGAGGATGTACTACAGTGGTTTTACTTCAGACTGGGGGCTAAACTGCAAACCAGTATGTGGTTTGATTTATTTATTGCGCTATTTTAGTTGTTATAAGACAGGGAACACAGAGGACTCTTCTTCTCAGAATGGCTGAAAATATCCCTCGAATAAGGCAGGGACTTAAAAAAAAAAGAAGAAATACTATCTTCTGCCATTGTAAGCAATGTGCTCGGGGTGAAAAGGCGCTAAAAGCTAAAGTATGCTCAAAGCTCCTTTCTGAACCAGAGTATGCTTAATGGCATGGAAACACTTAAGGTCAGGACTGGTGTTTCTTTATGTTTGTGTTGGTAATGGTAGAGCATCTCTACTGATATGTGCTTGAGTAATTAATGAGGTCACAGGAGTTACCGTTTTTCTTTTTTTTATACATCGTTTTGTATATCTTCAGATGGTTTAAAGGGTACAAATCCTCGAACGTACATTAAATATTTGTATTTTTCATAATCCTTATAACAGTTGAAAGGACATGATGGACATTTTCTTTTAGTTTTACAATATTGCCTAACAATCCTTAAAGAAATCATTCATAATTTAATATATTATGAGTTAAAAATATAGTTTTGATATAATTCTCTATATATTCCTCAACTCCTTTCTCTTCCATTGATTTAAAGAAAGAAAGGGGTTATGGTTAACATTTTTAATGTGCAATAAGCCACTTCCTATGTATCGTAGACTTCGCAAAAAACCTTACTTTGATTTACACCACTCCAATGCCACTGTCTACAATGCATCCAATGGCTAAAACAAATCTAAATGTATGTGTTCCAAAACTTGACACACTGTGTTTATATAGTACGTATCTTTGCCACTAGGCCACCAGGACCCCTGCGTTTCCGTTATTCTTTTAGTTGGTCTGCTGTAACTAAGATATTAAAGAGATTTTGAGATAGACAAATACAATCATTTAATTATTCTGGTTTCATAACAAAAGCAGGTTTCAAACACTGTTTTTCTAAATAGTGTGATCAGTGTTACTTATGCTTTAGAACGGCCTGAACTTAAAGTAGCACATGATGAATGACTCTGAAGGAGGATCCTATTTTTCTCCTTGATCAATGTTATCTCTCATTTTTCTGCGATGTTTTCTGCACTCTTTTCTTGTCCACTTGCAGTAAGTCTCACTTGAGATAGTGTCAGTGGAAGGGTATGCTGAACACTTTAACATCCCCTCTGTTCTTGAGACACTCTCATCAAGTATCAAACCAGACACGGACAAGCACGCTCGTCTAGGTTTATCTGTGATCATCACATCCCGACGATAACACCCTGAGCATACAGTGGTAGCTGGTGGTGTTTTTACAAAATACAAAGCGAAATATAAACCCATTTAGTTTCACAATTCAGTTTAAAAAGTGTATATTATACAATTCCTGCCAAGCAGCGTTTCTGCTGCAGTAAACAACGCCCTCAAAACCTGAATAAACTGTGTGATTTTCTGAAAACTGAAACAAAATATGTCTCAGGAGAGGAGGAAAAGAGAAGTGTGCTCATTTGATTTACTGCAGAGACTGCAAAGAAGAAAACTTGAAAGACACAGGTTTACTAGAGTGAAGGCTTCCCCCGGCACACAGTAAATTATCTTTTTCACTTTGAAACTTAGAAGCAGAACTAGAACTAGGAAAACAGCCTTTGGGGGGAAAGATGGACATCTGTTGAGAGTGATATTTTTCTTGTGGAAATTTTTCTGTTTGTGAAATGTCACTCAATTAGGTTCAAATTGTACATAAAATATAGTTTAATTTGGTACACCTTTTTTATACCTACTGCAATTTTCTTCAGTACACCACCATAGTTCTTGTTGTTGACCTCATTTTTATTCATCCAGTTGCTTTTTAGCAATACTGACACTGTACCTTGTGCTGTAACTCAAATGTCTATTTGTAATATTTTAAACAAAATTTTAGGCCACTGCTTAAAAAAGCATGTGACGTTAAGCGAGTTTAAAAGCTCAGTGATACATTCCAGGGGTCTGTCATTAGATGCAGTGAGAAACCCTTGAGTAAAGGACCTTCGACTAAAGCAGTGCCATTCGTGTGCTAATGCTCGTACTTACAATTTTCTTTTAGAGTTTTTAAACTGCCTGGTTACCAATTAGGCCTGAACAGCACAAATGTAGGAGGCAGTGAGCCACTTTGAAGACTTCATCTTAACCTAAAAAGTAACATTTACCATGAATGTAAAGATTTATATTCTCCTTAAATTCCAGTTCTTTAATATCCCTTCCGTGGTTGATGGGGAGGTGAAAAGGCCTTTCCTGTGAAAGATGAAGTTTCCTCTCTCTGCTCTTGACATGTGGTGATGTGGCAAACGCTCTCTATATTGAACACTTTACACGGACTATGGTTTTCAATAGGTTCACCACGGAGTAGGAGGCATTTAAAAAAGAGAGAGTCAGAAGGAGGAAAACCAGCCCTGCATTTACTATGTATAGCAAATGTCTTTATCCCTTACGACAACAGTAGTGAATGTATGTATATGGAGAGCAGCAGTGTACGTATATGAACGCTCCTGTATTGTTTTGTCTGAGACTAATTCAAACTTACCCCCTATTCAATTTCAGATACATCTTTCAGAAATTGTTTAAAACGTTAACTTGACACTTTGACCTCATAAATATATAAAAATTGTTTTAACCTTTAATCCTTATTTTTCACTTGTAGACCAATAGCTTACTTCTAACAATAAATCAATTTGTCTTTGTTCAGTTAAGCCTACGAAAGACAAAAAGTATCATTACTCTAATTGATCAGACATTTTGACACAATATAATATACTGCAATTCAATATAAATATTAAGTAAATGACAATGTGCCTTCATTTACTTATTTAAATGACTGCAGTGGGTTGTACAAGGTACAAATTGGGGTTCACTGCCCAAACCATGAAAATACCATGCACACAAATGATGAACAAGGGTACTGAACAGAAAATGAATGCTTAGGGTCCATTTTTATAAATAATAAAGTAGTTTACATTTGACCAGAAAAGAAAGGGAGAATCAGGAAAAAATCATGCAGCTGAAAGCTGTACATTATGGATGGCTGAGTTAGTGAGGCTCAGATAAACAACGATCCCGAGCACCGGCCTACTTTACCTATCGAAAGCTTCAGTGGTTGTTTTTAGGCACTTGGTCATTTGGAGGAAAAGCAAAGATAGTTAATTTTTAACATATCTCCTCTTTTATTTATTTTCTGCATGCGCCGCCCCTTTATGTTGTCTGTCCTCGCCTAAAAAGAGCTCTCTTGGGCACTGCCACAGGGAGCCAGTCATGCAGCGTAATGTTAGTGCATACAGCAAGTGCAGGCTGAGGTGACACACAATAACATTACACGCTACACATCAGTACAAGCATTCAGACAGCGCATGTGCAAACGGCATAAAAATGCATCAAAAACGGCTCATCTTGCTGTTATGAGGCAATATATTGGACTGCATGTTGTGTAAGGTTGTAATGAATTGTCACAGAATACCTACTTGTGTGCCTTCTACACAGGATGAGAACAAAAGACAAAGGGATAACAGAGCTAGTCTCTGATATTGGATATTACACACTATGCCCCCAGAATCGCTAATGAACTTCATCCAGTTTCATGCTAATGGTTATCAGGGTGATTTCATTCCCCCAGCCTTTGTGTGTAATTATTGATTGTCCCAAGAAAGGTGGGGCGTACAAAGCCCAGTAAGCAGCAGGTAATTAGTATTTTGGACCTTTGGCAGGATAATGTCCTGTGTTGCTTTTATTTGTATGCATGAAAGCAGAGAATGTAAGAATTCTTTTCATACACCCAGATAACTGGGAGTGGAGCCCCAAGCTGCTGCCTGGATCTTCATTTTATCTTCCCTCTTAAACGTGTTAACAATTAGAAGTTACAATGGGAAAATACTCATGTTTTCAATTAAAGGCAGTAAGATAAATGATCTAAGAATCAGAAGTTTCCATGATAGTGGGAGTGATGCATGGAAGAAATATTCCTTTAAGCGTTATTGTGCCTGAATGCCGGAAAAGGAATATTATTACATGTTATTCCAATATGCGGACATTATTCTCATTATCGTGATTGATCTGAAGCTCTTCAAGAAAATTCAACGTGTGAATCCTTCTTCTCGCAGAGGACAAATGGCACACATTAAGCATAATCTAAGAAGGCAGGCGTTCCTATTCATGGGGTGTCTCAGCTTGAGGACGCAGTGGTGGTTCAAATAAGCGATGCAGGCAATTGCCTAGGCTATGGAGCCAGAACAGTGTCAGTTACGTTTGGCATCGAAAAGAAAATTTGGCTTTGAAAAAAAAATCTGAACTTGATATTTTTAACATTCTGATGCGTTTTTCCATGACAATGTTCAGATTTTTTCTTCATGTCTCTCTTTTTTCAGTGACCTTTTTTATGATGTCAGGTTTCAGCTCTCCGTCACTGTTTTGGCATGGAAAGGAGGGTTTGAGGGGAGGGGCAAGGAGAGTGTGATTGACATATAATCTGCATACTAATGAGAGGACGTCACTCTTCACTGTTCAGAACCAGCCGTCCTCTCTTCGCTCTGAAGCCTCTGACATCACTGCAAACCTACAGCGATGTCCTCCACGAGTTCACCGGGAACTCTTGAACAGCAAGTCTGCTTCTCTCTGCCGTTGTTTGCTCACACACAACCGGGCTATGCTGTAGTATGCAGATAATACATCAATAATGCTCTCCTTGCCCCTCCCCTCAAACCCCTCCTTTCCCCGCCACAACAGTGACAGAGAGTTGAAAATGACATCGTAAAAAAAACACGAGAGCGTAAAAAAGAAACTGTCACTGAAAAAAGAGTGACATGAAAATAAAATCTGAACAATGTCACTGAAAAACACATCAGAATGTAAAAAATATGAAGCTCAGGTTTTGTGTCCAAAGCCAAATTTTCTTTTCGATACCAAATGTAACTGTCACTCCATATTAGGGCACCAATGCGTGGGGTGCACATGGAGAAGGAGAGAAAAAAAGGCTTGGCACCCCCTTCACACCCCCTCTTCTCAGAGTCATAACTCAGGCAAATCACCTTTACAGAGATGCTGGAATCTCTAGTGTCCATTATGGACAAACATCCATTAATCCACTTTGAAATCGAAGAACAAAGACACTTCTCATCACTGTAGATCATGATTAGATTCAATGTTTTCTTCAGTCTGTTGTGCTGCTGGTTATTTTCATTATCGATTAGAGTGACGGTTATTTTCTCAAGTAATCTACTAATCATTTTATCGATAAAATGTCAGAAAATACTGAAGAAAAGCCCAAGATGGCATCTATAAATGTCTTGTTCTGTTTGAACGAAACACAATGGTATTCAGTGAACTATTGACAAACTGGAATCAGAGAATGGCTTAAAAAATGACAGAACCAAGTAACTGTCGTTGATTAACCAATTAACTATTTCTGCACCAGTTGTCTGTACATCTATGGTGACAGTTCAAACAAGAAGTGTTAATGCACATGACTTTCCACAATATAAATTTGCCAAACTGTAAACAAATATAGGCAAAAATAAAAGCCTGCAAAAATAAAAGTTAATCTAGAGCACCAAAGAGAACCTAAATTCTCATGTCGTTTTGCAATCTTAAATCAGTTTTTTAGTAGCTTTCAACAGCTCTCTGTAAGCAGAGGGACTTGGCCAGTCATTGCTAAAAAACAAATTTATATTATCCACATTAACTGTCCTTTTCCTGAGGGGCAAAGGGAGCACAATAAAGCCTTGCATCATATTTATTAAACTCCATTTAATAGCTTCCATTCCTCCAGTCCTAAACACTGATTACCAAACACTCTGCAGGGGGGATGCATAGTGTAGACTTTACCCCAGCAGAGCATTAATTCACCATCATGGCAATCCAAAACTGTAACCATGTATTTGCTGCTCATGGACGTACTTGTATTTCCATCGTGGGAAGCAGCCACTTATCAACCGGAAACCATTTTTTAAAACAGTGTCTTTCATGCAGAGTGAAATGGAAAGCTGATTTGTGCAGGCTGGTGAAGCATCACCTCTGCTGGCATGGCTGGGATGACCTGTGTTGGGTTGGAAGAATACAGCAGACTTGCATGAAACACAACACACCATTAATGGACATTTGTTGTGGATCACTCACTCCAAAATGTCAACACGGTTACAGGCTGCCACTTTTTCCCCTATTCCAGTGCTGGGAATGAGGCGACGCAGGGTCACTATTAGAAAGCCCCTGCAGCTCTACATGTGCATGTATCATTCATGGGCTGGCAACAACACACACACACACACACACACACACACACCTCTCCACAGAAATTGATTGCAGAAAACAGGAACATCAAAGCAGTCTGCAAAAAGATGACTATATGTTTTAAATTAAAGATCCCCTCCAGACATGTGTTTAAACATGTATACACTGAATTTGCTTGGAACAATAATGTGTGTCTGATGTGTTTTGTCCACAAATAAAGAATCCTTAATCCATAAAAAGGCATCTCCTCCTTCTAGCTTATTTAGATTCAAGTTTCCTCCTTACACTTGTGCAACTTGAATATTAAACCAGGATTGAAATGATGAATTCTAGTATTATTGTGGTTCCTTTGCCTTGTGTTACATTCTGTCCTGGACCATCAATGTAGGCGCAGTTCCTAAATCCAAGAAAACTTTGGCCTTCTAAAGTTTTGGGAACGGAGTGCCAGGTTTCAGAACAAATATGCAGAAACACCCACACAAGTCAAACCTCTTTTTGTCTACACAGGTGGTAGAAATTCATAAACTAGAAGAGTTTCAGATTTTCTCCATTAATGATCTGAACCCGAACTGCACCATGACAAACATAGGTGAATTTTTGGTTTATTTATTTAGTAATTGCCTTAAGACACATCTTTACAGCTACATTTGAATTTTACATGCATTTTTGTAAAACATTTAAAAATCCTCACTATAAACACATTTTAAAAGTCCAGTTGTCAGTGTATGTAAAGGAATAGACTTAACAAGAACAAATGACATATAAGCAAAACCTAGTGTGCCTTTTCAGATTTGGAAAAATGATATCTTGAATGTATTCCAACGTCCCAGGGATACAGAATCCAAAAAGCATAACAAAACAAATATTTTTATTGATTGCCAGTGTTTATTTTCTCAGCTGCAGCTACCAGACGTTTGCATGTGTGTTTATACAATACCGACAAAATCAAGTGGAAATTTCAATGGATTTATTTTTATAGACTTGCTGTTGGGTAGGTTCATAACAAATACCACCTGCAACGGCATATGTTGTCTCCGTCTTCCTGCTAGAATAAATCAAGTGCAATGATTTCCAAAAAATTCAAAATGAGTACATAACTTTTACACATTCTCTGCATTGTAAAAATGTCTGAGTTAACCAAAAACTTCTGGATGATTGTAGCTTTGTGGGACAGATGGCTAATTATTGGACACTTTCTGTTAGTTTATCTTTTGATCTTTAATTTATATTTCGAACTAGATTTCACCCTATTATTGCTCTTTAATTGAACCCTACCAAACAGAAACCATTCTGACGGGAAAGCCTTAGAGCAAACTGTTAAATCCTTTGAGAGGGAACACAAACTCTTCTTCTCTGTGTACCCGATGCATTATTTAACCACCTTCTAATGACATTAAGCAGTCTGAAAATTGGCACCAACTAATTAAAACAACCTTTTTATTTATGCACATGTATGGAGGTTAGTGCAGGTACAGTGTCATGCCCTGGGAGGGCATCCATGCTCCCTGATGGACGGACAGCCTCTCAGCTCGGCTGTCTCCCCCGGACACCAGATGACCTGATTGATTACGGCTACTGCCAGTCTTCCTGAGAACTGCCAATATTCAGTGTCTTGCCAAAATAAAGACATCAAGTGTGTACGTACAATTACAAAGCTAAGACCATCTGCAACTGGACTGCAGACACATCCGCACCTGACGCCTAGATTTTCTTATGCTCTGTCTCTCTTTTAAATGTAGGCCTCATTTTAGGAAGATTAAAGTCATCAACAGCTTGATGCTGCTTTTGGTGAACTTAAAAGAGAGCAAGATAAGCTGGAAACAAGATGATAAGGAGCTATCCATAGAGTCCAACAAGAAAAAATCTTTTCAGCTCTATGAGGTATGGGATAATTACTCCACTGTTATTTTCCCTCCTTTTATCCGCTGTTGTGTTAGATGTTGCCTCTGACAGAATATGGAGTCCAATACATCATGAAGGAAAAGCTAGAAGACATACCTGTGCCCCTTAGAACTTTATGAGTGTTATATAAAGGTGAAAATCCCACTGTGTTTAAAAAAAAAAGACAAATGTGAGCAGTGGTGAAATGTGAACAAAGAACAGGGGTGTGTGTCAAGACAATACACCTCTTTCTTTAATTAATTCTGCCACACAGCTCTTACTATAGCGTCTCAGATTACAGAAAGCAAATTGCTTGGTAATGATATGCTAAAAGTTAGACAATTACAGCTATGCTCTCTTTTCAACAGTAACAGCTGCATAATCACATGTAAATTAGTTATGGGGGCTGTTATCACTTACCTATGTGAATGGCATACTGAAATCACTGAGGGGCAATTTAACTCTCAAATCACTTATTCTGCCATTAAGAATAACAAAGACTCATGTATTGAGAATGATAAAGAGTTGGATTTTTAATGCACCAAACACTTCTTAAGGTTAAAAAACGTCTGGGGTGTGATTACAGCGATGGTAACGTTATGTTCTCTCAATAATAAAAATGTAATAGTAGCAGTGATTTGGTTATTTGCTTAGTTTCGCTCCCTGGACGTCTCACTGTGGAGAATATGGAGCGAGGCCGAGGTGGCCAATCATTTTTCTGTCTTTCTTTAAGGGATGGGAAAGGGAAAGTTGGCCTGGCAAATGCAGGGGAGACTTCTTTTCAGCTTCTCCACTGCAGTACCTCCTGGCGATCACTTATCAGCAGGCAAATCAGTTTAGTCATTGACCCTGCGCCCTCTGGCACTCATTAGTGCAGCATGTGACAGTGATGGAAGGATGGGCTTGTCCTGGAGTACACAGCACAAACAGGGAATACATGGGTCAAAACTAGTGGGTGTCCAGATTAGTGTGTACCAGAGAGAGCTGTCTGGTGTGCTCTGCCCCCGGGCGAGCTTTTGCCTGCTTTCACTCCCCCCCAACAAAAAAACCCCCATTATTCCACGTTTTTCTCTTCCAGTTATTCTGTTCTTGTTACTCTGGATATCGGAAGAGAAACTACAATTGGAGAGTGGCTGAGCTGAGTGATGTCATGTAGCTCAGGCAAGCACTCAAGGCATTATGGGCCCAACGTGCTGAGTGCACTGAAATGAGAAAGGATCAGCTGCAGCTTTCGAACTCTTTCTGTGGTATCACAGGGCATGCACAGTGTGACATCTTTGGAGAACCCCCGGGGTCACTGTGGCACTGCATATACAGTGGGGTTGTTTTTGAGTAAAGCCAAGCAAATAGGAAACTGCACCTCTAAAGGTATACAGCAGGGGTGCAGCAAAATGCAGTAGCTCAAAATGTATCCAATTTGTTAAGCCTATAATGTCATATTAAAATATGAATTATATTTCATAATATAGAATACAGTTTTACTGCAGGGCTATTGTGTATAAATGTGCTTTCCTGTACTGCTATCAGGCAATTAGTTATACTTAAATATCAAATGTTCACTGACAACGATGCTGAAACACAGATAGACAAATAAAGGCAACTGTCACACACGACTTCTCACAATAAAAGTCCCATACGTTGAGTGAGCCATTCATATTTTCTCAGCCTGTCTTTTTACTCATCATTTATTTTCAGATCCACACACTCCCTCCCACTTTCTCACAGCTCCACCTGGGGACTGGATTTTTAGTGCTGATACTACTGTAGGTGCAGGCGCGGAGGCATTTGGAGGATTCTTCCTGTAGCTTTAGGTGTCTATTGGCTTCTCTAAATAACACAAAGTGTTAATTTTAACACATACTGCGTTCTGCTATTGATATAATTACAGCCTGTGACAGAAAATGTGTAATGAAATGACAAGACTTAAGTACGTGTGATGTGTGGCTAATTTCATTCTTTAGTATAGGCGGGTGTGAACACTATGGAATAGTGATCACCCACATACTGTATTGTCCAGATTAAGCTGGTTGGGCAGAAGCTCCCATGGTATTTAATCAGCTTCGCCAGGCCATTACCCCAGTATGGGGGAGTGCAAACACCCAGTATTGTCTTTCCTAATTCTGGCTATCTTTTATTAAAACAGCACGACAAGAGCAGACGTGTGTGTGTGTGTGTGTGCGTGTGTGTGTGTACATGTGCAGAGGGGTGTACTCTTGCAGAGCTTTAAAAAATGATAAGAGCAAAGAAAGTCCACAGAGAGAAGGTAAATAAAGGAATATCTCAACCTATAACAAGGATTTTAATTGGCTATTCAACGATAGAATTACACAGACTTTGAGTAACAATTACTTCAAATATATGACCTTCAGTGCTGTTAACAGTAGCCAAATTGGCTTGGAGCTGTAAAGCTGTGGTGTCCTTAGAAAGAAATGATTCAATAATGACATTCTAAATTAAATGATAAAATGATAAAGGACAGAGTGTGAAGATTCTTTTCTTCAATTTGCACGTCTTTGACTTTGCTTCCGTTTGCTGATCAAACACCACTGACGTAAACTTGGTGAACTGGTTTCCTCAAAGAACTAATACTTTTCTTTATTATCATTTCTATTATTTCTTTATCATTATTTATTATCATAGCTTGAAATTGGGTAAAAGGTCATAAGTTGGGTTTACAACATAAAAAAGAGAGAGAGAGAGAGGAATATGCTGTGTTTGTGAAGTTTTAGCAGAGAGTGAGTCGGCCTCTCTGAAATGGAGATGACTAACCACAATACTTGGCACGGTCTTTTACTGAAAAGGCATTAACATCATTGCGAGCCACTTTAGGAACAGATGTAAATTGAGGCCCAAAATTGTGTACAAAAGGTTAAGTGTTAAAATTGTAATTTTAAGTACATTTGAAAGTGACAACATGGCTAGGATGAAGTGTGCACCACCAAAGACTTAACACTATCAGACTTAGATCATGATCTGACTGAGCTAATACATATTTGTTTTCACCATCACTAATGAATGTGATAGCAGATGTTAATCTCTGCATTAATTGATTGAATTTTCACAAATAATAATAATGATGAACATTAGCTGGGAGTGACAGTGGCAGTCAAACATATTTTGAGCCCATATATTTAAGCTGTTCTTTTGGTCCCTTCAGAACAAGCACACATTTGAGCTGCAGAGCAGACTGAGGAGAAAAGTCAGATGCAGTTAAGACGTTTTGGCAGAACTCACTCAACAAAACATAAAAGTGTGAGGCTTTGTCCGGTGTAAGATCAGCCTGCGAAAATGAGACGGGGGACTGGCGGACTCAGCTCTTTCCCTCAGTATTGGGTTAATGCAGTTGTGCCACTAAACCTGTCAGAGCCTGTAACAGCAGGGCAGATGTACAGCTGCAAGCTCTAAAATGCTATTACTGCTGCTACAGTCAACCGCCATACAGAGACAGCTACGAATACAGAGCCATAAACCTGGTGGTTGAAAAGAATCCAATTAACATAAAACAATTTCCATTGTGGACCGAGTTACTAGGTGACAGAAGTCTTTTATATTATGATCTCTTAACAGAAAATTGTGAATTCTGTAAATGTTTACTTTGAAATTTCACTCAATTATGTAATATTGCTTCGTTGCAATGATTTGAAACCTGGGAGAGTTTCAGAATAATGATGTGATAATCATGTGTGTAAAGTTTTGACAGACTGAGCTGCTGCTACACATAAAGACTGTCAGATTTACCAGAGGCTGTAGACTTCTGTGTTGCAGTATGACGTGTCTTTGTTCTAAAGATGAGAAGATTTGAAAGCTATGTCACGCTTTCATCTCAGACTGACTGACTTCACAGGCATGGTCTCCACAAATACAGCTGCAATTTAAATGACATGTTTTAGTGTATAGATTCATCCCCCTATCCAAAACAAGGACACACAAGATATCATTATAATGCAGAAAGAGGCTTCAGCAAGTGGACACCATACCCAAGAGCATTTTTTCCCCTCCAAAGCCATTTCTTTTTGTGTCCATTATGCTTCTTATTCAGAGGCCCTCAGAGGGGAAGACAAAGACGATTTACTTTGTTCAATACAATGTAGGCCATAAGCCTTAAAGCAAGGGTCAAGCCCCACAGAGTATTCTCTGACCAACTCTGGAAGAGAATCAGAGAAACCCACCAAACCCACACTCGTCTGGTGGGGTTTTTCACACTCTATGCTAAGTTATTACATACAGTAAAACAAACAAAACCATGACTTAGCACAAATAATTACATTTTGCTTTTTTGGTGTCTCTGTCTTCTAGTATGTGTACTTAGTAACCAAATGTTTTTCCTATAAAAGATTCTAAAACCAGGATTTATATTGGATCAAAGGGCTTCCAAACACAAAAAGAGTACTTTTGAATACAGATATCAAAAACAAATTATTACTCATGAATAAACAAAGTGATACAATCCTACAAGGTCTGTTTGGGTGTTGCTTCACGTTTGAAATTAACAAACTACAGGTTCACGAAATAGTTGGATGCTTAAAATTAGTTGCTATGTTTCTAAAAACCTTCAAACATGTTGATATGTTGTATTGTCTTAAACAATACTGTATATCCTGTAATCTATGATGATATGTTAATCTCATAAGGATTTATGTGTTTTACTAATAAGTCATGTTTCCACAATCATATTACTAAAACTACTGTTTAAAACTTAATTAGTGTGAATGGCTCATTAAATAAATTGAGCATGACCTGAAAATTTACCCTGTGCAGATTGCCTAAGACCATTTTTTACTAACAATTTTTAGTCCCAGTTTCATTATGAAACAGTACAAACAATACTTTTCATATGAATTGATTGAGCAGTTTTGAGGTTACCATAATGATAGTATATGTAAAACAAATGTTTTGCATATTCGAAATTTGCATATATGGTTTATACTATACTTTTTGTTAAGAATCTTACAAACTTGTTTTTTATCTGTGCCCACAAATACCTAAAAAAATCTTAAAACATTAAATTTTTTTGTTTACGATACACACATTATAAGGCATTAGTATTTTCACAATCGAGTGCTCTCCATGCTGAATCTTCCATTTTTCACACAATTATGTACCTCAACTACACAGCCATTTAAATTTGTCAGTATCTACTTAGAGTACAATACAAGAGATTCCTGGGATTTTCAGCACATTGTGCATTCATATGCAGCCCCATTTACCCACCATCACAGAGTGGCAAATTACATGAACATTCTTCAGCTGAATAATGTCGCAAACACAGAGACTCATTACTTTCCTTGATTCAAGGGTAGTTCTTTGGCTAATCTGTTGTGCAGTGTCAAGAGCTGATTTTGATTAGCTGGCTAGCAGAGTGAGGAAGTCGGTTTACTGTTGCCATGGAAAACTGTGTTTCACACATTGATCATCTCACTATTTGAAAAGAGGATTTTGCTCCAGCAAAGTTCTAATAATACTGAATCACAATGATCAAGACATTGATAAACCAGATGTCCTGTGCAAAAAAGAACAAGACATGTGTGCTAACATGTAACAGTAACTTTGTTACTTGTGTGTTGTTACTGTGTTTATTAAGATTTAACAGTCAAACAATACATCATATTTCAGAATTGCCTCATGAAGTGTGTGCTCTTCACACATTCAGATAATTTGTTTAAAAAATGATCAGCGATCCATTTCCTCTTCATTTAGTCATACAACCAACTGTAATCAGGAGCACACAGTTTGCTCTTTGTACTGCAAATGTTGCAGATAAAAGTGTTAAGGGTAGTTTTTAGTTGGTGCTGGGTGTAGGGTAACTGACTAGATATTTAATCGTCCCCCAAGGAATGAATGAATGATTACACAAACTGATATGAGGTATTGCACTGCTCGAACTTTAACAGGAAGGTGGAAGCCGGTTATGTCTGTGAAAGGGTTAACTGCACCCCACCTCTGGCTCTGCCCTGACAGTGTTACTGTTAACAGTGACTGGGCAGGCCAGCCTCTATCAGGACGGAGGCAGCGGGCATCACAACAGACAGGTAACACTTCAGCCAGGATGAATGAGGACAAGAATGAAGGTGGATATTAACATATCCTCTCATTACCATATTAACAGTGTGCATGGAAATGTGGCCCATGCACGTACCTCAATTAAACTACAGTTAAATTCCAAGGTCACTGCTACATTAACTCCGATCCTTCAAAAAGTCTAAATAAATCCGTTTTTCAAAGCACAAAATGTGATATATATTAATTCTGAAAAAAGAAGGTCAACATTGTGAGGGTGTTATTTTATCAGCTAAGTGTTTTTGTGTGAGTGTGAGGGTGTTTGTTGTATTTTATAATTATTTTCTCATGCTTTGTGCTTGGGCTGAGAGCTCTGAGAGATCATTCTGCTCAGATGGCGGATTTCGCTGATTGAAACTCTTCTCTAATATTCACAGAAATGAAACAGAATAAAATGATAAAGGTGTGACTAAATGCTACATGTTGTCGGCATAGAGGGGGCGTCATATTATTAGGGATGTGACAATTAAAATAAGACGGTTGAAGTTTCAACTTTGCCCCGCAGACAGTGTCACAGACAGATTTGTCCCCTTCACTGTTCTGAACAGTAGTTTGACAGATGGGGAGGACGGAGCTGAGCGTAGGTTTACATACGCTAAGGCCGGATGCTAATTCCCATATCTGTGCAGAGGCACGCTGTTTACATAATATTCTAAGAGGAGTTGTGAACCGCATACTGCATGCTATTTAATATCACACAATTTCCACATTACTGTGCATGCAAACAGCTCACTTTAATCAGTGAGTCATACAGTATATAAATACATCTTAGATATCAAGCATACAGACAGGGTTAAAAGGTTTAGCTCCTGTTCATCGAAAAGCTAGAACTGGCTGGACGTGTGATTGCAACTTTTAACGTGTCATGGCTGCTGGTACCAGACTCTCAGAAACAGCTGATCATCAGGGATTTTGGCACGCTATGGTGTCTATATTTAACCGAGAATGGCGTGATAAACTAAAACAAACATGCAGTCAGTGTGATGAATGAAGCGGTGCAGGGAATGTTTTCTTAACACAGTTTGGGCTCCTTAGTATCCATCGACCATCTGAACACCACAGCTTATGTGAGCATTGACGTTATGCATGTCTCCTCAAGGCCAAAGTATACTGGTTCAAAATGGTGCTTAAAGGAGAAGGTGCAGAAGTCACAATTTAACAGAATATCACATAATTCAAAAGAAAATCTCAAATATAGGCAATTTCCTTGATGTACATGGAATACATTATAACACCTAAATTGCAAGGTTATGTGTTACAAAGAAAGAGTGGAAGAATGCAATTGTAGACTCCCATTTCAATTGTTGTATACAGTATGCAAATACCCCTTGCACCACATCTTATCTGTTTCAAATATTCAGTGAAATTGCACATTTATCGATGTGTTGCACCGACAGGCTGTCAGTTTGAGGAATGCTTCGTCATAGTCATGCCCATGGGCAGTGTGAATTGAGTTGCACAGCTGGAGTCATGTTAAACGTAAGGCGAAGTGACAGAAATGCTAATCAGGCATCAAAACTGACACTGTATTCCCATCGATGCACATCAGGCCTTCAATGATTTATTAGTCAAAGTGAAAGCATGTGTCACTGTGTTGAGTGCTCATGGGTAAACACGGCTCTCGCCAAGGTGCACCACTTAGCAGCTGCCCCCTCTGCTTCCCATTGAGCATAAACAGCACTCTCCACGAGGGCCGCTGGTAGCGCAGTTGAAGAGTGACTTTCAAAACAGGTAAGCCACATGCTATATATCTAAGCAAGTACCTTAAGAGTGTACTAAAGGGCTATTATAAGAGCAGAAGGTAGAAGGGTGATGTGTACCTCTACTTCAAATGGGTTCTTCTGCTGAGTAAGACCTGCCACTCTCCCCCTTCCCGACTCCCATTCCCTTCCTGTCCCCAGATCAGAGAGAGAGGACAGAGAGATGCAGCAGACCCCAATTATCAGACCGTCATTAACAATCCTTCTTTTACCTCTTCAATCGCTGCTTGTTACTGCATTAATTTTAGTCAAGATATTCCTGCCAGAGCCTTGGGGAACAGGGGGTGGAGAGGTTAAAGACTCCACAGAGCAACTGAGCTTTGGCAGAAGAACCAAAGGGACGAGACATAAAAGACGGCGTGCTCTGCTTTTTCCCACACTGGATATTATTTGCTTCATGGACAGAAGAAGAAAGTTGTCTGTTTGCTGTGTCTCCACTTTGGTGTTGCCAATTAATTCTGAATTTCTTTGTGAGTGGATTGCTGGAACAGGGCCTGGTTTGATGGATAAACAATGCTCCAGTGCATAATTTAGTTGAGCATGGAAGTGAAAACATAAGATCCATTCACTCTCACTCTCTCAGTTGTATTCTTAGCATCCACTTAAGATGACTGCAGGGTTGTAATGAGATTATTGTGATGGGACAACTGGAAAACTCACAATTGAATACTTTGTTTTGTCACTCAAATGTTTGCCACATCAGCTACCAGGAGTTGTGAAATCTAAATATATGACATGTAATCACACCGGCTGCTTGCACCCTATGCAATAAAAATATTTCATATAGTGATAAATGTTGGAATAGCTGCTTTCTGCATAATTCATACATCTTAACATCTGAGCGAATGCCCACCCCCGCCAAGACATTCCATTGGCTGCCTTGCAAATCAAGATGAAGTCCCTGCTGCCAAGTTTTGCAGCTATAGTGTGCTTGTTCATTTTTAATAGCAATGGGGAGAAAAAATAGAATGGCTAATGGTGTTGATTATTCAGCTGGTCAGATCAAAATTTTGGGGTTTTCCTTGAAAAAATCACGAATCATCACAGAATCATGGACTTCCTGAGGATACTGTCCTAATGCCAGCACGCACACACACACGCTCACACACTCACACACGTGTGCACAATAATTGTCCAAGGATCCTATTTGCATTAAGTTCCTTCATTAACTTTGATGGTGTTTATAACCATTAACAATATTCCTTTGTTCGTGTATGTAATTAATGCAGATTCTTTGATTACCTCAGAAGAGCTTGAAGTTAATATTCTACTCTAGGCAAAACTGATTTCCACAAAATTATAATTATGTACATAGTGGATAGTGAATAGTGGGGTCCTATGTTTTTGGTTTTTTTCAAGACTTCTTTTACTCTTGGGGAGCAGTTATGTGAATATGATACCTGCATTCCTTTGTTACAGTATGGACAGTATGAATCATTATTGCATGAGAGAAGCCTGGAGCAATTTATGCTTTCAGGTGAAAAGTGAAGGGGAGAATGCTGTGGGAGATTAATGGTACATAAACAAATTAAATTACTTTATAAGCATAGAACCAGTGTCCTGTGAATGTTTTTTTTTTATCTTTATGCAATTTATTTATTTCGTAGAGAAGATATTTGGCATGATTCAAAGTTTAATCTCAAAAAGACACACGAAGGTTTTGATGGGCCATTTGCACTTGAATAAATCGAAAGGTGCATGCTGGGTAAGGTTGATTATACACGGCCAAATCAAGATAAACACATGCTGACAACAATAATAATTCTTCTGTCTGACCACATCCGTATCATCGGACGATGAAACGAAATCTGATATGTATGTGCAGAAGCCAGTCTGCTGTAAACGCGAATCTCTGGCAATGTACTTCTCCATAAGATTGACTCATTTTATCTTTTGTTTCATTTCAAACAGGTTAGTTACAAACCATTGCACATACTGGGCCCATGTTACTTTATGTTACAAACTATACATCAAAGCCTTGGTATGGTGTATGTTTGTCTGCATTCTTTCATTAAATCAGCTAAAAAAAGAGAAAGAATAATCTGTTGAAGCGTATGCAGAGTGAGTAAACATTACATGGACTTATGAATCTTCCTCGAATCAATTTGAGGCCCTCTGAGGATTTCTAATGCTATGCAAATGTAAGTATCCCACAGGGAGTAGTACCTTCAATTAATTTGGATAAGGACCACACGTTTTGGACTTTGGATTGAGGTGTAAACAGATGTTTGGCAATATACCTCCTTCATGTGATAGAGATGTCCCAATAGCACTCCCAAATAGCTCCAATATGCAATTGAGGAAATTCACAATGTGCCCTGATTTATTTGCTGTTATTAATGGGGCGGTGATGAAGGAAGCGGTCTGTGGCTGCCAGCACAATATCTGACCTCTGAGAGTGCATTAAATCAAGGCATTAGGGAATGCAGTAATAAAGAGGCCAGCCAAGGCACTGAACCTGCTCCAAAACAAACAAACCACAACACTAGCATAGAGGAATAGAGGAGGCAGGAATCACTCTCATATACAGTAAGACAACATGGAAGTCCACCATCATGTTTCAGTAGAACTGTTCATTCTCAAATCTTATTAGAGTTGACATCATCTGACACATAACCTCTTTTTCTCTTCCCCCCCCAAAAAATGCCTTAATAAGACAGCTTGTTCTCTTTGTTGAAGCAGTGGAACTGCATTTTGCGTCGCAAACTCACGATAATGTTCTCTCTAAATCAGTACCATTTTTTTTATCAAGACTACGAGCCTCCAGCCGTGTTAGCAGTACTTTGAGCAAAATATAATTTCCATCGCCTACAATAACAAAGATAACATTCTAATGTTTAGCAGGTATAATTGTTTACCATGTTCACCATCTTAATTTAGCGTCTTAGCATCAGAATCAGAATCAGAAATACTTTATTAATCCCAGAAGGGAAATTGTTTTTTGATACAGTTGCAGTGCTCAATATAAGTTATTGAAGAATAAAAATAATAATAATAATAATAAACAG
>JAVQJD010036608.1:0-11508 GCA_036023655.1 Nannoperca australis
AAAATATGTGATATATGAAATTTAAATATGATATTATATATCAGAGATTATATATTTGAAAACCTTTTTAAATTAATGTTTTAAATGACATTTTATAATTATTAGAACTTTGCAAAAACTCAAGTCAGTTTCTATTGAGGCAACAAAGCTGCAGGAAAATATTTTAAAATGTTATGTACGTTGTTGTGCAAAAGTAATACTGCATGTTTTATTAAAGTCATTTTTGCTAATATATAATCAATGTTTGTAGACATTTACAGTACAGTGTTTAGTAATAAGTGAGGAAAGCAACTAATGAAAATGTTTCAAGATGTCTGCATGTGCATGAAGCATCAGTGTACCCTACAAACTGTTAACTCCATGGCGGTATTTGCAGGAAATAAAAAATATCATATAAATTTGAGATAAAACAATCACGTGAGTTGTCAGACATCTGCAAAAAATCAAGATGTGCATTTGTATCCTTGATAAAACCATTATAAGACTAGAAGCTGCAGTCTCGGGGTCCTGAATGTAACACTGATGCACTGTGTTTTTTTGTGACGGAGGAGGTGGAGAACAGCCCTGAACCTGAAGATGAGGCGTCTGTCACGTAAGAAAGCCCTGAGGTTGGTGAAGGAGCTGGACGCCTTCCCCAAAGTGTCGGAGAGCTACGTGGAGACCTCAGCCACAGGAGGAACAGGTGGGCCAACGATGCACCAAACATCAGGTCGTTTTCTGATACACCTGGTTTGAAAGGACAGTAACCACCCTGTTGGTCTCATCCACAGTGTCCCTGATAGCTTTCAGTGCCATGGCACTTCTGGCTATCTTAGAGTTCTTTGTTTATAGAGACACTTGGATGAAGTATGAATATGAAGTTGACAAGGATTTTTCCAGGTAAGCTAAGAGGTTTTAAATGTAATTTTTTTCACAAAACACTCCCCAAACAAAAAGTGTGACTTCTTTGATTTTTGCACCTTCTTACATGCTTGTATTTATAATAACTGGCAGGAAATTGCTGTAAATCTCATACTTCTTTTGTTTTCATAATTCACAGTAAGTTGAGAATAAACATTGACATAACAGTTGCCATGAAATGCCAGCGTGAGTATCCCAACTTCTTCGCCATTCACATACAGAAATGACTCCATGAAGTGCATTAAAGGTGTAAATATGCGTCAGTTAATGCCAGCATCACATGCATTGTCTGTGTGTGATTGCAGATGTTGGAGCAGATATTCTGGACCTGGCTGAGACCATGATCACATCCAGTGGCCTCCAGTACGAGCCTGTGAGCAAAGCACGTCTCCTTTTTAAAAAAATGCAGAACACAGAAGCATTTTCTTTCCAGCTTTTGGATATGTTGCTTTTCACAACTGCGCCTTCTCTCTTTGTATGTTTGTTCAGGTTATTTTTGAACTGACTCCACAACAGAGACTGTGGCAAAGGTAATCACACGGTGAGATACTGTAACAAGTCTGGTAAGGTCTAAAATGATGTTATCTATATTCTGTATAGTTATGTCAAGTTTTTGTCTTAAATTTAGTTTGAAAGGTCTGTTATATTGAGGTGTCTTGTAGGATATAATAAACTTTCATTTTCTGTTCTTTGGGATTAAATTGGTTGAATTATTAAAATATTTTCTTTACTAATTGTCATTTTAAAGACCTTAAAAAGTGTATTTAAGGTGTTAAAACTTGCAGGCAGACTGAAGACGAAATAGTGTTTTTGTGGTCATGGATTAGATTTAAAAACTATGTAGACAAACTGAAATAGATTAGAGATTAGATCCATCAAGATTCCTTGTCCATTCAAAGTCTTTGAAGTAATACCTCAAGCGCTCAAGTGTGTCTCGCATGTTGCTAACCTGTTTTTTTCTTTGTCCTCAGGACGTTGACTCTCATACAGAACAGGCTGAGAGAGGAACACTCTCTTCAGGAAGTCCTTTATAAAACTCTCCTCAAAGGAGGTCCCACTGCCCTGCCGCCACGGTCAGTTTCATACGAGCAAACAAACTATTCTTTTTGTTTTGGTATGCTGCTGATCAAATCAAATTATTTGCTCAATAATTGTGTGTGTGTGTGTGTGTGTGTGTGTGTAGGGAGGATGCATCTATCGAGCCGCTTAGCGCTTGCAGGATACATGGGCATGTCTACGTCAACAAGGTGGCGGGAAATCTACACATCACCGTGGGAAAGTAAGAAACCATCAATCAAAAAGGTGCTGACAGGTGCAACTAGAGGTCTGTGGAGCCACATCAGTGACATTTGGCATTAAAAAGAAGATTTGGCTTTGAAAACGAAACATGAACTTGATATTTTCTACATTGTGTTTTTCAATGACAATGTTCAGATTTTTTCTTCATGTCACTTTTTTTTTTTGTACAATGTCAGTTTTTTTTGTTTCAACTCTCTGTCTCTGTCTTGGCGTGGAGAAGAGGGGTTTGCGGGGAGGGGTAAGGAGAGCTTGATTGACGTATAATCTGCCTATTTAGGAGAGAACGTCACTCTTGGCTGTTTCTAAACCAGCCGTCCTCTCGTCCACTTAGAAGTCTCTGGCATCATCGCAAACCTACGTGCAGCGTCCTCCACGAGTTCACAACTCTTGAATAGCAAGCCTGCTTCTCTCTGCAGTTGTTTGCTCGTACAGAACCCGGCCGCTCAGCTCCACATAAAGACTGCAGTCAAATACTTACTATGAACGATCCAGCTGCAGAATTTGTGTAAATATGAACTGTTAACACTCAACACCTCTTTTGTCCTTTTCAGGCCCATTCACCATCCTCAGGGTCATGCCCACATTGCAGCTTTTGTGAGCCACGAGAGTATGTCACTATTTGCTTGTTTTTGTTTTTTAGATGATGCTTGTGTATGTATTCTTTGGCTTATTTAACAGTAGAACTTGTTTATAATCTGCTCATAGTGCAAACCAAATGATTTTGGCTCTCCTGCCAAGGCCGCTGCCAAATTTGAAAAAAAGAGAAGGCAGCTAAATTAGTATTTGCACTGAGTATTTGCATACACCTTTCTCAGGGCGTTTCATTTCCTGAAGATGAAAACAGATTTTTACATCAATAAAACGATCAAACGTTCAGAAATCATTTAAACAGCACTTTGCACATTTCTTTCCAGCCTCACTTAGAGCTTGTTCAGTGATTCCTCACTGCACTGATTGAACCCGAGCTTCCTCTCGTCTTTGCATTACAGCGTACAACTTCTCCCATCGAATAGACCATTTATCTTTCGGGGAGGAGATACCAGGCATCATCAATCCTCTGGACGGCACAGAGAAAATCACCTTTAACAGTAAGTTATGGCTTTTTCTCAACAGATAGGAGAGGATGATGCATGATGGATTGGTTTCCTGCCAGAGAACATTTGAAAGAGAGTTTTCTGCAGAATTAATGGCGTGTTGAGACAGTTATTGAATCACAAGTTGACCCAAACTGCCCTTAGCTGACCTTGCATGGTCACTGCTAAGTAGCTATTATTGGAAAGAGGTTTCCTTGTGTCATTTTGAGTTATTTCAGCTGTAGTTAACACATTTTTACTTCTTGAAATATTGAGATCTTCTCACATATTATTCCTTGCTGTGTGTTTTACAGATAACCAGATGTTCCAGTACTTTATTACAGTTGTTCCAACCAGACTGAACACATACACGATATCTGCAGACACACACCAGTTTTCTGTGACTGAGCGGGTGAGTGAAAAGTAATTAAAACCCAATAATACCGCACCATCTTGTACACAATTCTCTCGTAATAAAAAAATGTGACACGAGAGGAGAGATCGGGGGGGTGGGTAAAGAGTTTAAGAGAAACCTCGGACAATATTAACCGCCATACTGTTGCGTTTCCAAGGAGCGGGTGATAAACCACGCAGCGGGTAGTCACGGCGTTTCCGGCATCTTTGTGAAGTACGACACCAGCTCCCTGATGGTGACGGTCAGCGAGCAGCACATGCCACTGTGGCAGTTCCTGGTGCGACTGTGCGGCATTATCGGGGGTATATTCTCCACGACAGGCGAGTCTGGTTTCACCTGCGATCATGTTTGTTTTACAGGGGCAGTACAGATAAACTCTCACACAGGAAGAGGAAATGCAACATGAGTAGCACATATGGGGCGTTCAGCTTACGTTCATTTGGAGCCCTGGATTTTGGGCGTAAAACAACTAAATACGCTGCATAAAGGATTCATTTTAACAAGATGTGATTGCCCTCAAAATAAAATTTAAATTTGTCAGAATTCATCCATTCATCGCTGTGTGCTCCTCTCTTTAAAGGCATGCTCCATGGGTTTGTTGGCTTCTGTTTCGATGTTATTTGTTGTCGCTTCAAGCTTGGAGTCTATCGGCCCAGAGAGGCGAGTCTTTAACACACAATCTATGGTCTTCACCATATCCAAAATACCTCTCTTTCAGCACGAGATCTAATAGACTTTCCTGTACTGAATCTCTTCTAGGTTGTGCAGCTACACAACCAGAACAATCTGAACAATCATCAGACTCCTTTGTTGCCTGAAAACGTCCCTCAGGAGTAGCTGCTTTCAAGTGACCAGGCTCAGTCAAACTGCTGATTCTGCCCCCTGCGTGGTTTAATGGTGAGGTGGTGACCTGACAAATCATGAGATAATGAAAAGTTTCACTGCTTTCTCATCCCAGTAGGAGAGAAGGCTTCACCATCAGAGGATACCCCGTGTTATTTAATGGTTTTTCAGTTTGTACATATAAAAAAAAAAAAAAAGAGTTGAATTCATGAAATTGTGTTTTCTACTGAAAAGGGTAAAGCTGTCTGTCAAACACCGCTTTTAACTTGAAAAATAGTCACGTTCACATCAGATCATTGCTCTTTAGGAAAATGTGTGCCCTGTAACTGCAGTCATTGTGTTCATAAGCATTTCCTTCTGTAATGGAGTTCGATTCTTTGCAAATGCTTTAGGCTTTCTTTTCCATTTGCAGTAGTAACACAATACTGATTTGGTTTGGTTGTCTATTCAACTCCCTTCAACTTTAAATATGTATAAATAAAACATACAAGTGCAGTTTTGTATTAAAGCCTTAATGTGTGGAAGATTATAAAACGAGAAACCAGCGCATATTGCACTAATTCAATATTGTTGTCAAGCCCAATCTTTGTGTAAATAAAGCATTTTAAGATTTAAACAGTGTTTAAGAGGTGGAGCATGCTACTGGTTTATCGGTAAATTAACAAGCTCAAAGAGTGTGAATAGCATGAAAATGAAAGAAAATAAGGTTATTTGAATCCTGGAGACTTCAAAAGAACAAAATTAGGACTCATACAGTTGGAAAATTTCATAAAACTCATGTACTAAATAAAGGTTTGAAGGGTACTCCAGTGATTTAATATTGTACTTGCATTGGGGGAGATGCGAGCGAGATTTAAAACAAAAAACTAAAAAACAAATCAAATCAGCAGAGCCCAAGATGTCACAAGTTTTAGTCCTAAGTATGGACTAAGTTCCAAAAACTCTGGATCAGTTTGTAATGCAGACTTTCTGCTATGTATTTGTAGCCGCTGAGATAACCCTGATGACATCAATGGGGTCGTTTTTGCTTTTCAAACTTTGACTTCTGGAAAGTAGAAGTAACAGAAGACGTACAACGTTTCTCACCAGCCATGAAAAGTAAACGGGTCTTAATGTCTAAAATCTGGAAATACCTTATTTTAGCTAGACTTTTTCCTCCTCCGCAGCTGAAATGAATATTTTTTAGGTTTTGGAGGTAAGAACTACATGGTTGAACGCACTGCAGCACACTTGCACTTCTTAGTTTATTTCAGTTTTGTTAAACAGTCTTGAATGAAGTGCTGTCAGGGCAGGAAATGACGGCGGTCAAACATTTTGCAAACACCAGAAATGATAAGATGAAGTCATTGGTTACGTTTTGCTGTTTGTTACGTGCAGTAACAGGAGCTCCAGTCTGTTTCCTGTAGCAAACAGGTTTTGTCCACCAGACAGAGGAGCAAAAATCCCTCACTGGACCTTTTCAATAGCCCTCTGCAAGAACAATTCAGACAAAACCACTTCATCGTACGGTGAACGTACGTATGGTTTATTATCCCCCTCTGAAATCATGAGGACCGTTACTACGATTACACCACAGACATTGATTTTGCATAAACATTTATTTCGTTTTGTCCCTTTTCCTCCCATAAAGGCTCATAACTGTTATGTATGTGTCAAGAGTCGAGCCTGGCAACATATACAACACTACACAGTTTTCTCGTTTGTTTAGTAAAAATCAGACTTGCCTGTCACACTTAACACTTTTGGTAGACTTTGTCGGAAGCTCTGTGGTGGAGTCTTATGAAGACACCCACCAAGCAAAAATCAACAGTCAAATACAATTTTTTTGGTAGTCTATAAGAATAATATGTAGTTCAACTATTTACAGATCTTCTAAACTGGGGTCAAGGATGTAATACCGGGAGGGTCTCCCTCATTTATAACCTAGCACTTTTGAGATTCAGGTTCAGACTAACAGACGTACGGTTTGTCCATCTCTCCATCAGGTAAGGTGTGGCGACCCTCAAGGCTCTGTACTTGGTCCACAACTTTTCACAATATTCTTCTGTTTGGTAGAATCATTTGCAGGAGCAGCATTTATGTTTGCTCCTATGCAGATGACACTATATTGGAATCCGTTGTAATGATTTCTTAATGTTTACTTGCCGTTTGAAAAAGTTCATGCTTTTCTTACATATAGGTGAAGCTGAAATGCTCTTTTCCTGATTGACTTGTTATTCAGATTTAGGCGTCTGATTAGAGATTAGACGTTTATGGCCTCCCCTAACAAGTAAATGAGTGATCTTTCTCCGTCATATCTAACAAACCTCATGACCTCTTCAGTATCCAGAGGCCTGCCTCAAGAACTAAAAGAAATCTTCAAACAATAGTGCCTTCATCTTTACATGGACATTTAACAACAGCTGCTCTGAAGGTGTTTCTAGAAACCAGAAAGACTCATCTAACTATCTGGATGAAAAAAAGTCTGCTGAATCAACGGCTTTTTGTGCAGCAGATGGAATATTTTTCATCCAGGCGGTTAGAGGAGTCTGAGTTTTCTAGAAATACCCTCAGACCAACACTAACCTCCTAGGGTTTTAAGACCTCTCTGTGTTGCTTTGTTTACAGAGCAACACGGTTACCACTGTGACTTAAATGTAACTGAAATACATGAGGCACAAACTGGTGCATGTCTCTTCCATCTTTCTCCCTACTCCACTTAATGGCATGTTCCACACTTGGTCCCCACAATCTTGGACATTGAACTATGAATCACTTCTATTGGACTTATTTAACTGGACCCATTCTTTGGACTTACTTTATTAGCATTAGACCTTTTAGAATCCCATTGTTGTATTTGACTTTTATAACAATTACAACTTAATGTTAATTTATAATTTTCCTTCCTATGGCTCCCGTTTCACCCCCAGCTGTAAAAGGAAGGGGGGTGGGGGCTCCTTGAAAAGCCTTTTGACATTTTGGGTGAGTTTGTCTTCTTAGAAAACTTGGGAACTGTTGGGAGACATTGCACAGTATGTTACACTGGGCTATACAAATAAATTGGACTCTCATGTACTCTTATTTATATATAATACACTGCCAAGGTCTACCACATATCAGACTAGCCTTTGACGCAAGTATAAAGATGTAAAAGTAGTAAACTTAGTTTCAGTACAAACTGCTGTACAAACAGGCAAAAAGTGGATGAGCATTCAAACAAACGGGTTATGTTCAAAGACATACTGACATTATCACTTGTGATGGTAAATAAGTGACAACCTCAACAGCAGGAAAGATGGCAGATCTGTATGTTTTGGTATATGTAGTAATACAGTTGTCTTGTGTGGTCAGATTTGAGCTTTAATCCTAGTCTCAAAAATCTGTTTATTGGCCTTGAGACACAACCACCACTTAGGGGTCTGGGTGTAATCTTAAAAAGGCAGTAGACACACGTAATGCAAGACATACAGATATCCAAATCACCTGCGTCTTAAAGAGAGGACATGGATATCCCCACAGTAAAAAACAGAGAACCAAAATAATCTTATAGAAATCTTCCTCCACTGAAGCACTGCCATATTTCAAGTATGAAAAATAAATCACAAGGCAAGGCAATGTACCTAGATTCAAGAGGATGGAAACAATGTGGAAAGGAAAATGGAAGTCACACAAAAGGCTTATGGTTGCATATATAATTGGCCACTTTGAGAAGAAAACGAGAGGTACAAAACGAATGACAACACTTCTTTTTGGACAGGGTCTGGTGACTGAACAGTGCAGGTGCTGAGGACAGATTCCCAAACTAAACAAACAATTCATGGCTAGTAGACCTCTTTTTCCACTTCTAAGTGCTTGACTCAACTGCAGCCCCCACACATAGAGAACCCCCTGCTAATCCACACAAAAAGTTGGATTTGGAGTGTCCTATGTGGATGGTCAGAGCCTCAGATATCACGTCCTGCCGAGGGCTGCCGTCTCTGGCTTGAGGCGGTGAGGAAAACTCAGTTGGATAAGGTGCTGGATGCGCGGAAGTAGGAGAGGAACTTGAAACAGAGGCTGACCACAAAGTACCAGATGTTTCTGGCCATCTGGGAGCGGGCGATAAACACCCTCCAGATGAAAACCACCAACAGCGTGTTGAAGGTGTAGCGGATGTTCCTCAGTCTGGGGAAGAAAAAAGGAAGAGGATGAACGAGACAAGTAGTAACAGAAGGGTTTTCAAAACCTTTTTTAATGATTTAATGATAAAACATTAAACACTATGGTTTCTACGGAATAAAGCTTAAAGATGTACGTGCGATTACACACAACCAAAAACTGGTTACATGATGGATACACATATTTATGTGATTAAGAAAAAAACAACTTTATTGTGTTTTATTGTATTCAATTTAAGTTTTTAAATGTAAAAATGGACTTCAATGCAAACTCGTTTCTGTTTTTCCTATTTGGGGAGTAAATAGAAAGGATTATCAATAAAACCTAAAAAGGACCCAATATATTGTTGCATTAAAATGACAAAAGCTAATGTTATTAATTTAAGACATGTATGGGTAATGAAGAAATATCAAATATGTTTATGGGCATTGCTGCTGAACTGAATATATGACCTTTAAAATAAGATTTATTTGGTGTCTGATGTGAAAACACTGAACTTAAATTAGTCATTTCCTAAAATAATGTTATAACTGGGTGTATTCTCTTGCCGACTTACTTCCTCAGATGCTGCCTGGCAGCAGGAATGTCAGACATGTCTTCGTTCAGGACGTACTTCTTGGTGCCGATGCAATAATTCTCGATGTACTCAGGCCAGTTAAGTTGGCGCACATCAAAGTTAAATGTCTGCAAGATAGAAAAGATGGTTAGGAGGGTGCTGAGACGAAGGCAACAGCAAAGCTACTGTTCAATGTGATTGAAAATGAATGTGAAATCCCACTCTCACTCACTAGATGGTGCAACAGACCCCCAATCCTATTAAAATGTAATTTCCCAGTGAGAAGAGGGAATGAGGCATTAACCTACAAGCAGCAATGTGGACCCAATTTTACTCATTTTATATACTAAAACAATTAACTATATTTCAATCTGATCTTATGTTTTGTATAATAAAACTTTAATCTGCAAATGTAGCACAGCAAAAAGTACACGATTTCACCATATAACAGTATAAAAGTGACATAAAATGGAAATACTCAAATACAGTACAAGTAGCTCAAATTTGTGCCACTTACAAAACTAACATTACTGTATTTATTCATTTTAAACCAACGGATTTCTTGTGCAGAGCTTCAGATGGGTAAGAAGGGGCTTATAACAACCATTCAGATGAGAATTATGAGTCTTATGAAATGGATCAAACTATCTGGTTGCCAAGTCAGCTTAGAAGACAGAATATTGGGCCCCAACAGGCAGCTTATACATGGATCAGCCTACCTTCCTGTCCTCTGGGGTTAGCTGGCTCATCAGCATGCTCATGTTCTCTGAGTTCCACTCCCAGTCCTGGCTGCTGAAATACTCCAGCAGGCTGATGGCCTTGTGGAGGCGGTTGAAGATGCGCATCATCCTAGAGCAAGAGAAGATCGGGAGGGGGTCAGAGGTTTTCTTTCAGTAACTATTAGACTTCAAATGTGACAGACAGCCAAGAGTCTTACTGCGGCTTTTGTCCAGAGAGTCGCAGGAAGAGGTCGTAGATGAGGGCAGGGAACTTGTGGCTGACCAGGATCCAGTACTGGTTGATCAGGTAGTTGGAGGTGATGTTGGCATTGGGCCTGCGGAAAGCCTGCTCCAACGGGTTCCGCTTGAAGGACGACATCACATGGTGCTCTGCAAAAAAGGTGCCCGGTGGAGGGGTTTAATTCAAGCCAGAAATGACTCTTTAAAACACAAGCAAAACACATATTTGCACATCAATATAAAACAATACCAATAACTGATTCACGTTAAACAAGTTAAAACTATCGTTCTGCCGATTGAATATCATTTTTTATTTTAGAAACGCCTTCAGAACAGCGGTAAGTGTTGTTCAACAACTCAAAAGGTCACTAGGTATTTATTTTCGGAGAATCAGGTGTTTAGCTCTGTGGCTTGATTAAATGGTAACGTAGGAGGAGCACAGGGCTAGCCTTGCTCTACAAGTAAGTGGAAACGTGGGGAAGTCATGAAGAAAAGAGAAGTCAACATCCACCGATCAGGAACAATTAAATGGGCAAACACACAGATTGCAGCTTCCATACAAGGATCATGACTTCCAGGAACCATAGCTGGCCTTAATCATAATCAGATTTTTAGCTCTCGTTCTCGGGGGAATATCGGGAGGAAAAGCAGCCACACTGTGACTTCCCCCACTGGGCAGCACAGCCGGCCCCTCCTCCTCCTCCCAGAATCCAGCAGAAGCCATCCACAGATACAGAGAGCAGCCATGTGACTACAGACATTACATCACACACCAGCACGCAAACTAGGCCTTGCGCCGTTTGTTGCCATGGCAACAGATATGTAGTGGTTGCAGGGGCCAAGATGACCAGATCTGAGGTGACAGCCAGCTGTGGCCCGGGCCCTCGCAGCCTGGTCGGGAGTATCGGCGCCAACCTTGAGCTGCCCTCCGAGGTCTGGGAAAATCTGTGCTAGAAACGAGGAGCCGGATCCTCCTCCTGTACGTGCCTTTTAAATTTCATATTTCAGGCAAAACATTAATTAATAAATAAATACTTTTCTGTTGTTCCTTGGTCTCCTCTGCTCCTCGTGTTTTAGATTAGCGTCATTCCTAGTTCTCATTTGGGCAAGTGAGATTAAAGCACACCTCTTTCATAACAGTGAGCTGCAGCGATGAGACCAAATCCAGATACGAGCCATCTGGTAGCAATTTCCGCAGAGAAGCGAGCATGTTTGCTAATCTGGGGGGTGGGGGGGGTGGGGTGGGGGGTGGGGGGGGAGTCCCTTGTCATCCTGACAGGCGGACATCCACAGCCCCTCTAATCACACTGTATCAGATGACCGCTG
>JAVQJD010036609.1:0-31162 GCA_036023655.1 Nannoperca australis
GAGGAGAGGAGAGGAGAGGAGAGGAGAGGAGGAGAGGAGAGGAGAGGAGAGGAGAGGAGAGGAGAGAGGGGAGGAGAGGGGAGGAGAGGGGATGAGAGGGGATGAGAGGGGATGAGAGGGGAGGAGAGGAGAGGCACACACTCTCTGTGTGTGTCTCTCTGTGTGTGTCTCTCTGTCTCTCTCTCTCTCTCTGTGTGTCTCTCTGTCTCTCTCTGTCTCTGTCTGTGGAAGGTGTTTCAGTTGAAACACATGACGTGTTTCCTAAGTTCTTAAATAGGCGTACGTTACCAGCGGTTGTGCAGAACTGAGGACTCGTGGTCTTCCTGCCCCCACCACCAGGTCACCTCCCTCCTACCTACGATTATAGATCATGTTATTGAGCACATTCATGGACAAAGTGTCAGGACGACACGTTGTAGCTGTAGGATCACTGAGTGGATCACTTTCTGTTCAACTGAGTTCTTTCTGCTCTGTGAGGCCCTCGGGTATAGATGAGGTGGACAAAATAATAGAAACACCCTTGCTTGCTCTGAATGTTGTGCCGTGCATTTTCTAAACTGCAGTTCCTGTTTACACTGGACAAGAGGCATGATTGGTGCCATTTTCTGAAAACCTTTAACCTTTTCCTTCCCTGTGAGATCCATAAGGTTTCTGCCTTGTTGTGCAGTGTTAGTCTGACTCTGAATCCTCTCTCTCTCTCACCCTCCACAACTATTGATCTACACTCAAACCAGAATTAGCTCCAGTGTCAGCGCTCTGTTAGCTTCATAGTTAGTGAGGATTGAATGTGTGTGTGTGTGTGTGTCTGCTGCTGCTTCTTGGACTGTGTGTGTGTGTGTGAGAGACTAGCTGCTGTTTACATTGCTGTTTGCGGGTGTGTGTTTGTTTGTGGGTGTGTGTGTGTGTGTGTGTGTGTGTGTGGGACTAGCTGCTGTTTACATTGCTGTTTGCTGTGTGAGTGCAGGAGAACACGTCTGTCTTGTAAATAACATTTGTGCCTTCAGTTCCTCCTGTTATTCTGCAGATTTATTAGGCCCAGCTGTGTGAGCTGCAGGAGGGGGGGGGGGCAGCGAGGAGGGCGATGAGGAGCAGCAAATCTAAAGAGTGATGTAACACTGGATCTTTGAATGGCTCTGTTCATATCTGGGCCGTATCTGTCTCTCTCCGCCCGTCCTCCCTCCATCTCTTTTCTGAAGTCGACACCTTCAGAGAGCCGCGAGTCGCTGCTGTCAATAACGTGGAGCTCTCTGCCTGTTATTGAGCGTCTGCATCGATATGCATCAAGACACCACCCGAGGCTAAAGCAAATATAGATGTTTTGAGCTCCAGGGAAAATATATCAAGGAGTCAGACTTTTTGCTAATCACAGTCCTGCATGTTTAAAGTGTAACTCTATGTTTGGATACTCCTACACAGTACAGGTTCTTCAGGGATCAAGTGTTAGGTGTTTGAACAGGTTCCTAAGAGATCAAGAAAAGTCATGTAAACTGCAAAATATGCCCACAATAAAAGGTGTGTTGCCAAAGGCTGTTTCAGCGTTAAAGTGGGTGGATTTGTTCTGAAAAACCTGTTCTGATGAACTTTGTTTCTCTTCTGGAAGAAAGAAACAAATGTTTTCTCAATCATTTCAACATCAGACAATGCAGCAAGTAGAAAGTATCCTGTGATGTTCCACAGCCCACAGACCTTCACCAGCTCAGCAAAGCCTACTGGTCTACAAGCCAGAAGCTGGATCCGAAGGAGTCCTTCAGAGGGACTGACCCCCCTGGTCTAGCCCCTAGAGGTGCTCTGAACATCCAGGGACCAAAACCAATGGTGGATTCAAGTTCCCCAACCAGCAGTCCCCCCCCCCCAAAGGCCAACAAATGGACAAAGGGGTAAATACTGAATCTGTAACAGCGGACCCTTTGGTTAAGTTCACATGATATCTTTATTAGTAAGTAATGAACATGTGAACATCGTGTTTCTGCCTTTTTATTGTCACTTCTTGGTAAAGCTTTGGTTCGATTATGTGATGCACCAGCAGAATATTATCATGTGTAGATAATGAAGAAGAAGACTCATCAGAATCATCCAATATCCACGCGCTGAGAGTGTCTCATTATTCTACAAAGTCTTTTGTTATCAGGATAACGTGAAAGACACACACACACACACACACACACACACAGATCTGCACCAGTTGAGTCCAGGCTGCATGTGAAGGAGCCTTTGAAACGGGACATCTAACCCCTGACGAGAGCCCCAACACAGGGTTCATGAACGAGTTCCAGTCAGTGAAAACAGTAACACCGTCCACCACAGGAGCTGCTCTTGCCACATCCTGCAGCCGGCTTTATTGGGGGATTCAATTTGTACTTCCATGGCAGCGAGTCAGATACCATGACAACGTTACAATCAGAAAATACAAATTGTAAACAATGTAGCGCTGGGGATTAGCTGATTTAAATTACAGCCTGTGTAAATCGCACCCTCCAGGCAGCTTAGACTCCTCCAGCACATGTCAGCAAATAACGGCGAGTGGCTCAGAGGTGTAACCGAGCCCAGTGTTTGCCACAGGTAAACACACGACGGCAGAGCCCTTATTGTCTCATTTACCAGCAAATCCTGCGTTAGCGTTTCAAATGCAAATGAACACGTGGAAGGGCGCTGTGGCCACCTGCGAGCCGAAAAACACCGGGAGAGTTAAATGAAGCAGCATCGAGCGGCAACAATGCGCCTCCTGCTCTCCGTTCCCTCTCCAGTCCTGCAGCAGAGTGCTCTTTCAATCAGCCTCCGCCGGCCCTGTGTGGCTGCCAGGCACCAACATGGCCGATCTCCAAACTAATACATTTTTCAATTGATCTGTTTGATAAGAAGAGTGAAAGTTTTCCCTTCTGTCTGGAGAGGCTGCTCTCCTTCTCTCCATCCACAGGTGATAGCTGCAGCGTCATGTTGCAACACCCCGCGATGGCTATCAGTGGAATTGGCTTTGAGATTGCTCTCCACAGTGAACCCCCTGCTCCTCTGATTGAGGCCCTGGACGCAGCACCACCTCATCCATCAATGGGATGGGAATGCAGATGGGGGAGGCGGAGGGGGGTTTGGAGAATGAAAGATGAAAGAAAGGAGAGCAGGAGGGGGTATGGATAAAGTCAGGGAGAGATAAGACCGGGTAAAACAGATAAATAAACACAGCGAGCAAGATTAGGGTGAAGAGAAAATGAGACGCAAGATGAAGCCCGCGAGTGGAGTCGAGAGAGGAGGGGGGAGGGGGGAGGAAAAAGACATGTGAAAGACTGAATGAGAGAAAGAAAGAGGGGACAGGAAGTGATGTCCAGACTAAAGTGGATGAATCTGAAGATCCTCTGTTTGGGCATTACATCCACTTTCAGAACGTAAGCAGGAAAAAGCTCAGAGGAATCCTTTTAAAAAGGCTGGACGGACAGAATACAGCTCTTTAAAAGCACTTGTATAAAACTTTCATTAACACTGCAAAGTGTCTGTCGCCTCCAGCTGTGTGTGTGTGGAATGTGCACATATACAGTCACTGATATAGTAGCTGTCACCTTTGTGTTAAGTATGAAGCTTGAGATTTATTTTTAAATTCCACCACAGAGCTACAGAAGAAGACCAGTGGGATTCACGTTGAAAGCTCAGAATTAAACATTCGAAAGGTTTTGCAGTTTGATATCAACGTTCTTGTCTAACGATGGGGTTGGAAATGAAACACTTCCTTTTAGCCATGCTAGCTCTAGGGATGGGAAGTTTTGTACAGACTGTCCTGGTGTCTGGAGAATGAATCTTGACTTCTCCTCTAGCGCCACCATCAGGGCTAAATGACTGAACTGAATGTGTCCAATAACCCATCAGCCTCAGCTGTACTACTGTGTGTTTGGTGGTAATTAGCAAATGTTAGCATGCTAACACAGTAATCATTGGGATCATGTTAGCATGCACATTTAACTGAAAGTACTGCCATGATACCACATACAGTAAAGCGTCCGCGGTGAGCTTCCATGACATCATCGGGCTCCAGCTTTGCTCTGCAGCAGATGCAACTTCATTCTTACAACCTGAGATGCACATTTAGTGGAAGTCACCTTTTTATCCCCACAACAATCATCTCCTCTCAAACAGTGAACTGGGCCGCCTCTCGCTGCACTAAAGAGCCAGTTAGCGACAGCGTTTTCTTTGCTCTCGTTAAATGATTGAGGAGCAGAACGGGAGCAGGTTACAGCGCTGGGAGTCGGCAGGCAGCACATGTCAGTGTCACAGGCCGATAGATTTCCCATTAACTTCATCTTCATCTGGGACGGGCCGGCGTGGCCTTCGGGGGGCGATGGCAGCGTGGCATCAAGACCTTCACACCAGCAATGATTGACATGTGAATACACAGGCCTGCAGGCTCAGTGTGCTGGATACGAGACGGGGGGGGGGGTTGAGAGATGCCACAAGTACCACTGGATTCACAACACCCAAGGTTGACTGTACAGTACAGTTTTGAAACCAATGCTAGTGTTGTGTAATGTGTGTGTTTCTTTATGAACTGCTCTTTAGTTCAAAAAGTCTCATTTTCTTAAAACAAGTGAACTGATTCTGACCAGTTTCCATCACAAATGACCTGGTTTCAAGTATTTCTACAATAACAATGTTTTTTTCTTTATTCTAATGTGTTGTCTTGTTCAGAAACTTGTAGGGCTCAATAATAACAAGTGCATGAAACATCGTTTGAGTTACGATTTCACTGTGTCTTTAACACTTCACAACGTAGCTTGACTAAACTCATTCTTAGTCTAACTCTGAGTCTTAAAACGGAACAACCAAGCGAGGGCCCGCACACTTTGTTTCTCTCTTCACCTTCAAACATTGTGGGGACATTTAATCCCCGTACAGTACCCAAAACACACACACACACACACAGTGTTATGAATAAATTGTGACAGTAGTCAAAGTGGTGCAATCATCTCCTCATTATTAAGTAATTACTGTTGCTAATTGGAAGCGGTTATTGTTTTTATGGTTCTCGAGCAGCTTTGTGATGAAGTTTCATCGGAGACAGAAACGAGGTTCGGTCACTGTCACAGCCACGAGTGTCCACAGTGGATGAAGTCATGTGCTGCTGCAGTACTGCTGAAGGTGTCGGTCAGTGGTGGAAAGTGCACTTACATAATCTGAAGCAACATGATGAAGAATCCCTTTGAAATGTTTCTACTGAAGCGAAATGTTCGACTGTGTCAATGAAAGATTTTCAGTTCAAGGTAAAAGATCTCCAGCTGCCAGACAAAGGTGGTGAATCCACACAAGTACAACACAGTTTAGAGAAATATCTTGAATCTGAGTTGATTCAGCACAGTATTCAGCAGCTACAGTTACATGTAACACTGAACAGACTCCGTGACCGGGACACATGGTTGAAAGCTCCAGAAACACTGGTAAATCAAGATGTTATGTTGTCACAGCAACAAACTCAGTTCATTTCCTGCCTCGTGACCTAAAAATCCAGAACATTTGAAGGTGTTTGTGGACTTTTAAGATCCACACTGACCATTCTTTCTACACAGTAGTTGAACGGGCTTTAGTTTTTTCCAGGTTGTGAGTTACATGTTTTAAATGACTGTCGTGAGTGAGCAGGCAAAGATCTTGTGACCTCAGCGGAGGTACAAAGTGCTGCCTTTGCTCTACGTCTCAGGCCCACTCCTTTTCCACTTTTATTTCTTTGGAAGAGACACTTTAAACAAGGACTTTGTGCTTCGCCCGGAGCTCCAGACGTCATCGAAGAGCTCTATAATAAAAACCCTGCCCTCTCATGCTCCATGTAGAAATTTATCATGCACAAAGTTTCATCAAATCTCGGGGTTGCTCAGATTAAATGGCCTTGTCTTCAAGGCACGAGCCCCATCAAAGGGACAGCGACGCCCGGAAGGACAGACAGATGAAGACAGAGACAAGAGGAGCTGCCTGGCTTTTTATTTTCTACGTTCACACTGACTTTTTATTAAAAAAGATCTCAAACTGCTGCACACACTGTGTCCACTGCCCACTGGTCATCCAAACTCATAAACATGTTTCCAATGAGACTTTTGAACACTATATAGAGTGTATTTACTGACAGCTGCTGATTGAGTGCAGGATGTTGGGCTGATGTGGGCTGGACTGTGATGAAGAAACATCCCGAGGGAAATGATCAGTGTGTCGAGAGCTAAGCTAACTGTCCTTACCTTGGATGACCAAGAGGAAAGCAGGAGACTGCAGGTTTTACACAGAACTGGTCGGTAACAACAGGCATAAACCCAGCTGTCCAAAACATATGTCCAAATTAAAGAGGAATTATACAGAATTAAAAAGAAATAGAAATATAAAATGCTACCTGCGAGGAGTGAACTTGCTCCAAAGTCTTGGTGATGTTTGGTGAGATATGAAGATACTTATATATTTACTTTTGTTGCATATTTATTAAAACTGCTTGCTGATGTATGGAAATGTGTTCAACAGCTAACACAGACTGAACATAATGTGATGAATGTCCCACCGGTACGTGTGGACTGGACTGGGGGTCGACAGGATGTTGGGGTCAGCACTACACTCTCTCCCATCATCGCTCAGCAACAGGATGTTCATCACCATCATTTCTGTTCGAACGATTAGTGCGGCAGTAAGAGCCCCATTAAAGCCGTGTTGTATAAAAGCTAAATTATTGATTTGAAAATCTGTGCACACAGATTATTACTGCTGATACATGTTATTCAGTTCAATTCAACGCAGCTTTATTGTCCCTGGAGGGCAATTCTGGTGCAGCATATACAACAAAAAACCCACTTCTAAGACGCAGACAAGCTGCTAATGGGCAGCAGGTAAACAAGTGAACAAGTATTTTCTATCAGGCATCTAAATAATAATGAAACATGACAAGTCTGTAAATACTGCACGAGTTACGTATACTCTTACTGCACAGCAAAGACATTTCACCAAAGCTTTCTAACCATCTGAACTCATTTAGACTCAAGCATTCCAACAAAGACAGCAGTGATCAAAAAAAGTCAGCTAATTGAAATAAAAAAGATTAAAAAGAAATGTGAAGTGATTCCAAACCATAATCAATGTGTACTAGCTGTATGTTTTACCACTGAAGACCCAAAGACCAGCACATACTGTTCCTGATCCTCCAACACGCTCCGGCTTCACGAACGATAACCTCTTTAATTGATCTGCTCTCTCTAACCTCGGCTTAATCTGGACGCGCTGAAGTTGGCTTCAGATCGGGAGTACAGCGAGTGCAGAGGTCCAGAAAGGAAACAACTAAATGTTGTGACCACACAGGTTTCTGAACTACTTAAACACACACTCATTAATAAGGTTGGGAGTAACACCTGTAATCAAAATCATGAAAATCAAGTGAGAAAATGGAAAATATTCCAACATTACTGAGAAACTCCCAGGCGCCACTGTGAAGTCCAGAATAACCTTGACAAGTCAGAAACCCTAAAAATGTAAAAAGTCTAAATTATTTAGAATTTTTTTAAATGACAAAACTTTTCTCTCTCCTGTTTCCCACCTTGATGTTTTTTGAGTAACATCGTGAGATCATGTTGCCGTGGTGCTTCTGTTTGGAGGACGCTCTACCTGAAACATGAAACAAACTGCTGCTGCTGTTTCAGGTGAAAACGACACAAAAAAAGACGTGAAGAAAAACCTGGATGGATGGATTTACTGATTATTGGAGGTGTGGAACAAAGAGCACTCGTTTAAATGTGTGCGTCCTCCCACTGTTAGTACGTCCATCTCTGGGAAGGTGAAGAACATCTGAAAGGAGCAGCTAAACGTGGAGAGCGTCTCTCTGGATGAATCAAGGTTACCAGGGAAAAGAAACAGCAGATAAGAGATCTAGCGATGCTTTATCCAGGCCTGTCATCATATGTAACCAGCCTCCTGCGGGGGGTTGGAGACAGAGGCGGCTGTTTTCTTCAGATATTATTCACATCTGAAGGAGCCAATAGAGACGAAAGTGGAGAAAAACCAAATCTGTCCACCTGTTTAGCTATTCATATCTTTATATCTGGCATCTCTATGGACTGCATTGCCATGTGGCGGTGCAGCATATTTATTTTCAAATGGGAAACATACAGATGGGCCGAGTGCCAAAGAGTTAAGTCAATTTTCCTCCCTTTTCCCCGTCTGCTGTAGATTTTTCATATTTCTGAAATGTGTCGGCTGTGCATGGGAAATATTCCAGCTACTTTCCCTTCAGTTTTGTCTGCTGGGTCGGGTGCAGAATTGTACGTGCACTCTCCCCAATGTTATCTCCGTCCAACCCCCCCCCTTGGAAAAAAAGGTGAGCATGTGTGGCTGGAAGTTGTCAGCTTTATCTGCCACCCCTGCTTTCTGATCTCTAACCGTATGGGACTTTACTGAATGAAGGAAAGTCATGCATAAACACAGCAGACACAGAGAGATGCTGACACACACACACACACACACACACACACACACACACACACACACAAATGATCAAAACACACAAACCTCACAGAACCACACATCCATTGTCTGAGAAAATATCCTCACCGTCTGTAAATAAGACGAATCTCTTGCTGTGAGATCAATGAACTGAAAGTTTAATCTCTGTTTTAGTCCTGAAAATATATTCAGTGAACAATCACAAACACTGTAAATGACATTTGAAACCACATTGATCTGATTTTGATTAAATGTGAAGAGTTCAACAACATTTCAATGCCATAAATACCACGACACTCTGATTCTGACGAGAATCTGGAGGGATGTTGCATCTTAATGCTGAGTTCAGCAGGTTCAAGTTGCTCTTAGACCAAGGTGACATCTTTAAAACAAGCATTCATTTTCCGTCAGACAACTAATCAATAAAAGGACTTCTTATCATATATGTCAGCCTCACTAACAGATGTGGATTTTACAAGGAGGGAAGAGGCGTCTTGGTTCTGGAGAGACGAAGTAATGGATAGTAAGTGAGTGAGTGGTATAACAAATTAAAAGGTTGAGTGCAATGCAAATAACTATGGTTCTGTTGAGGTAAAGCTCACTGAACCCAGATTTGATGTCACCATGTGTCCAAATGTTGTCTTTCCTGCTGGTGATTCTGTCAGTTGTCTTTCCAGTGAAGAGAACAACGAGAAACATCAGACTGTACATTCACAGTTGTTGTGTTTTATAGGTAAAGGTTCGGTGTGTTCAGTGTGTGAGCTGCGTTTCTGTGGTGGGATCAATGAGAACGCCTGGGAGGAAGCTTGCTTTATTTATAGTGAAAGAAACAAAGGCCACAGACAACTGCATGTCTCTCTGTCATTCATAACCGCACAATAAAGAGAGGATACAGTAAAGACAAACCGCAGAGGACATAAAGACATTCAAACAGCATGACGGGTGGAAACAGATGGAGCTGCTTTCTTCTAACATATATGTTTGCTTCAACCTCAGAGGTTCAGAGTTTCTGTCATAGACTCAGAGACTCGAGTTCTTTCTGACGAGACAAAAACCATGCAGTCCTCCCTGCTGGGCTGGACACAATAGCAGCCGATCAGTCGATGCTAATATTGATCTTCACAGCAGGTCAAAAGGCAGACGGTGTTTAGGCGTAGAACAAGACCAAGAACACCAACTGGACAACACAACACTTCCTCAAACGTTTCTAAACCTCAGTCCCAGCTGGTTTGTTGGAGAGAGCTCCCTGCTGCCGACGAGAGCGTTGAGACTGAACCAATCAGTGAGTGTGTCAACAAACCAACAAAACCAGGAGTTAAAAAAGGCTTAACAGCTCTCTAGAGCTGCAGAGCTGCTGGTAATCCCATGCAGGTTCATCAATGTGAGGAACCCTGCACATAACTGCAGATACAGTGTTAGGAACTATTAATTAATGCCGCTTCAACGCTGTCAACAGATTTGACAGCATGACTGAACACACTGGGGTTGAAGTGCTCTTCTGTTGGAACTAGTTTTATTGTCAGTAGCTGTTTTCTCTCTGGGTGTTTGATCCTTCTTAATTCTGAGTTGCTTGCACATGTTTTTTTTTTCAGACGTTCAAAAAAATTGTTTAACAACCAGAACTAAATGAAACAACAGTGGAGCGATCCTCCCATTAAGGGTGAAGCTGCAGAGCTTTGTGGGCCTCTGGGAGTCCAACACCACTTCAAAGAAACGCCGTCCTCTCCTCTTCCTCTGCTCTTCTTCTGCTGTTCTTTAAGTCTCTTCAGACTCACTCACTGACTCTTTTTGTATCATCTCTTGCTTTTTGTTGCCTTCTACCTTTCCCACTTCCTCCTTGTCCTTTCCCTCTTCATCTTCTGCACTTTCACACTCATCTCTTTAATCTTTATCGTGGTTTTTCATCAGTTCGCTGCTAGAGTTCTGTTTTCCTACAAGGCCATCAGTCAGGTTCCCAGAAGTCAGAGAGGTTGTCATGTAGGTGGAGGCTCAAGGGTCTGCTGAGTAAGACTTGAGCCTCTCTTCAAACAAAGAAAATGTGCTGTGTAAAGCTTGTTTCTTTTAATATAGCCTTCAAAAAAAAGGAAGTCTGATGTAACCCAGTCCACTACTGGGGAAGAGTGTAACCCTGTGAAACCGAGATACCTTTTGAAGTGTAATAACAGAGAGGAGACAAAGTGAGACAATGCCGGAGAGGTGTCTGATGACTTTGATGCCTCTCTCACAATGGATGCTCTTCCATGTGGTGTAACTTTACATTACGTTACATTTATTTAGCAGACACTTCAGCCAATTGGAATAAGTCCATCCAGGCATGTCGATACAACTCAAAAACTACATCAGCTTCATCAAATATGCTGAACTGCTTCAGGTTCTTCATTTAGAAGCAATTAAACAGAGAAAAAGAGGTGCAGTCTGAACAGATGTGTAGAGTTTCTGCTGCCTCGACGTCAACAGTTAGCTCGTACTGCACACAGTAGTTGGGCCTCCCTCGTGAGGAGGTAATAGCAGAGCATAATGGATATGCTGGGCTGTTCAGTTTGACCATGTCCTGGATGTAGGATGGGCCTGAGCCATTTGCAGCATGGTAGGCAGGTACCAGTGTCTTGAATCTGATTGGAGCAGCCCCCGGTAGCCGGTGCAGGGTGCGGAGGAGCTGTGTATTGTGGAAGAGCTTGGGTGGGCTGAAGACCAGCCAGGAGAGAGTTGACACGGGATGACAAGAGCCTGGACCTGCGTGAGGATTGGATGTTGTGGAAGGGTCCTTGCAGTCCGAGCCAGTTAACATGTCCTCTTGTGAGGTCCTCCAGCTCAGAGAAAGCATCCAGAATGATAAAGTAAAGACATAATGAGGAGGAGGATGCAAATTAGCCAGTGTTTACCATTTCATCTTTAGCATGCAGTTGGATCAGGTCTGCAAAATGCCACAAAATGAAGTAGAAGCAATTTCTAAGCATGTCCTGTCATATATGTCTGATTAAGACAGGTTGACTGGTTGCTTGGTTCTTTGGTCACACGTCATTATGTCATGAGCGGGTATGAAGGACCTTGCTCAAGGGTATGTCAGCAGTAGTAATTATGGAAAATTGGTGCTGGTGTTTCAGTCTGTCAGGCTCAAACTAATTACTTTCAGGTCACAATCATTTCATATGTAACATTAGCCACCTGATGCCTCATTAGCAGAGTGATCAAACACCAACATCACCTCATAAACACCTCCGTACAACAAACACACAGGATGTATGAACCTGTGAAGCACAACGGTCTGTACGCTTGTTTCTCTCATCACAACACTGTCGATATCAGATTCAATATTGTCCAGACCACAGCAGACAGTGTGAGTGATGGATCATTACTGCACTTATGTTTAACATGCTCAACAAAGTTTGATGCCCTCTTAGATGTTGAACTTATCTTGAACTCATTCAACTTTGTTCTAAAAAAGACTTCAGTCAGCCGCTCGACTCTGACAGAGGAAGTCCAAACACACCTGCAAAGACTCAAAGTCATGTGGACTCGTCTGTCAAAAACAAGTTAGGAACTTTTGGACCACAAGAAAGTGGAAAGTAGAGAAAGTTTCTGGCAGTCAAGTGGACACAATTCAATGACTCATCAATACTGAATCCAGTGCATGTCCTGGTTTGATTCTGCTAGACAAGAATATAGTCATTATTAGATTCCTAATGCAAATGATCCACTGAGTGTGGCTGTTTATTCTAGAAAATGTCCACGGCAGCTTCCCAGAGACTGAGGGAGTCCGTTTCTAATGAAGCTGCAAATCCTCAGATGGGAGGCTGTTGCCTTTTTATATTTGGCAAGTACTTATGAAACTTGTCATTCTCTGGAGACTGACTGATAACTTGCTGGGTTTGTGCTTGCACCATGGGACCTGGTCTGTACAGAGACCGATAGGTATAAGGGGTCTCTCAAATGATTTGTTCTGGTTTTATTCCAGTTCTGCTGTTGTTGGACAGTTCTAGCCTCCCTGCTGTGCTTCTACATTGTTCATGTCTTTTCTGACTGAGCCTGCTTTTATGGTGGCTGAGTTAATTACATTTTTATGCAGTGTGCCAGAAGGCTGTCCTTTTTAATCCGTATATTCGGGGTTTTGGGCTGGTATGAGTTAGCATGTGCCAGAGGGCTAACTGTCAGCAGGTTTTCACTCCAACCAATCACACCAGCAGGTGATTTCAGTGACGAGCCCCCCCGCCTGTCTGAAGGTGTGCTAATCAGTGCTGGAGTCATTTGTTGGAGTGAAATCCTGCAGTCTGTCCTACAGAGCACATGATTGTCCAAACGGGTCATCTTCTCAGGACACAAGACCAGATTGATTTCTGCTGATGACACCCAAGAGGATCATTTTTCTTTCAACCAGATCCGAAGAACGTGATGAGCCGCACTAAAGAAATCAACAGCACCAGGAGTCTTGGGACTGCAATGATACTTTACCACTACAAGTAGAAAGAGCTGTTGTGTTGGAACAACTGGAACAAGCAGCCCTCCGGCTACAAGCTTTCATTCAGGTTCTGCTGTGCTCGCTACACTGGTGCTGTACGGACAGAAGACAGATAAGAACCAACATGATAACTTTCACAGCAAAACTAGGGGGAAGTAACATTCATTTGTCATTTGGTCACAACGCTAAAAAGGTTTGTCAGACTTTAGGTTTATGGTAATAATAGTGCCCCTGGATCGCCCCGGGGGTCTGTGTTATGACATCATTATTGGGATTACACAACTTCTTCTTAGCTTTTTGGAACAACTACTTTATTTTTAATTTGTTTTTTACTTTTGGCAGTTAGAGTACCGGCGCCCATCAGCATAATTACAGTGATACACAGCTGTAGGAAGTGTCCACATCTTCATTTAGTTTATTGAAATCTGGTTTTCATTAAAACTCTGATTGTTCGTTGTTGGGCATTAAACAGCAGGACCAAAATTAAACATTTTCACAGCAATATTCAAATATCCCTCAGCCAGCAAGTTGCCAGATAACTCTTTGTAACTTCTTCTGTATGTTTCTTTGTTTTTATCTCTTTGTGTTTTGTAATTATGCATTTTGTTGGATGCCTTGCAGCAAGCTAATCTTCCCATTAAGGACTATAAAATCTTGAAGTTGAGCTTTATTAGTCCTCCTCTGAGCACTGAATCCATGCAGTTAGCACACTGCCTCAAATGTAATTAGTGTCTTTGACTGTAGCTCCATTTCACACTTCTGAAATGCAATGCTTGCCCATTGTCCCGCTTTTATTATTCCTTTCATTTGGCTGAAATAAATGGCACGTGAGCTGTGAAAACAGCCTGCCGACAGTCTTGGGTGGACTTTTATTTCTCCGCCTGGCTCCCTCGTGGCTCCTTTCTTCCTTCTCTTCCCCTGTTGACCTTTCAGTTAGGCTGCTGAAGGTATTGAGGTTTAATTGTCCCCAATGAGAGCCAGTAACTCTGCTCTCATCAACATTTAATGCCACAAGCAGCCAATTCTGCATTCTGTGGGCTAGTGGCAAGAACGGCCTGTTTGGATGCAGCTTGGGACTAATTCATGGGGGGAGAAGCTGGACCTGAATGACAAAAACTGCGGGAGGCTTGACCCTGGCTACCAATCTACTTTTTAATCTGGTTCACTTAAATTTCTTCTTCTTTCTTACCACCTGGATCTTTATGGCCTTCATTGACATGAGTTATGATATGACCACCTTTGTGGAGACCCAGGGATGCATTAGGGTTGACCTCATTAAAGAATTAGGAATAACCTGCGGATGACTTTTTAAAATAGTTATTTAGATATTAATATGTAATTTCTCCTATTTGGGAATGGTTGACATTTTTGATGATATATGAGGACAATTAATATTTGATGATTAATAATGCAATAAAAACTAGATGAGTGCACAATGTTGTAAAAGTCACAGATTAACTTCTGCAAAAGAAAGAACAGCTTTCAAGTCAAGTCTTAACTCTGTGTTTCTGTTGCTGTCTGCTGAACACGTCCTTCCTGCTGGAACAACCTGATTGGTTGCTACTGAATTCACTGCTCTTTCTCTAACCTGGAATATCAAGTTATTTAGAGTCGAAAAGGACTCGAGTCACTGCTCATGTCGAGTCTTAAATCACCAGATTTGTGCCTTTAGTCTGTAAAATGTTCTGATAACCAACAGGAATGATGGTAGAAACTGCAGAAATAAAACCCCATGGTGTAGAAATGTCTGTTTTTTCTGTTACCCCCAGTTTGTATTTCCTACAAAACCACAGATTGTGAAAAAGTAACATTTGTGGGTTGCAACAAAACCCACAAATGGTCTTTAAGCACGAAATAGAAGAAAACTAAGCAGCATATAAGTTTACTGAGTTTCCTGTCATGAAGGATTTAACAGATGATGCTAAGTTTGACAGCCTGAGATCCTGAATCTTTCACCCAGATTCAGGATCAGTCAGACGGCTCATGCCTGAGGACGACGCAGATAACTGGGACCTTATGAAGCCAGACAAGTATCATAATCACTAGTCAGTAATATCATGGGGATATTATAGCCTGGCGACCAGCGAAGAAATGGTAAAATGAGGATGTACAGTAGTTCTTTCTTTTCTCTCTAGTCAAAAGCCGTCATCATCAGCTGTCTCTCCTCCTCCTCCCTCTTCGTCATCTTCTCTTTGTTTGAGATGTCTTTACCCACCCCCTTTTTTCCACGAGTGAAACCCGTGAAAAAGCTTATCAATGTTGCTCAGAGAAAGGCAGGCTGCAATCAGAGGGACAATTACTGCTCTTTCTCCTGTCACTATCACCGACAATCTGCAGCAGAGGCAGGGATGTTTATCTACAGAGAGAATCTGCAAAAGGAAAATGGTCTCATATCGTATTTTGTCCCCTCCCTCCCCCTCTAGTCACAGAAAAATAGACATAATTGCGAAGGTTTTCATGCGAGAAAGAAGGGCTGGACAAGAAAAGTCGAAGAATTCAAAACCCAACATTTGCATTTCCAGACAAATGCTGCCTCCTGAAAGTGTTCAGTCGATACCTGAAAAACCCAGAAGGCAACATGACCTTATCCTCAGATATGACTTCAGATGATGGGATGGTAGCAGTGTATTTTCATAAAAAGGGATCGCATTTTAAGAGTTTTTCTGAGCCATAAACATCAGATTACAGGAGGAGGTCCATCTCTGAGGTCACCTCCTGCCCCAACTGCTTATATTAGAAACCCTTTCCAAGCCTCTGCTGCTGTACTGGAGCACGGGTCATCACATAAAGGAGAGGTGATGGCTCAAGTCCTACTTCACATGGGCTTTGCCCTCCAGGAGCTGCAGAGTTCATCTCTGCTGACTGGAGAAGTGTCCTGCTGAAGAAATCCATGCAGTGTTTGGATGGATTACTAGAACGGTGGACGGCCAGCACATGAACACAGTGGGAATCAGACAGGATGATTAGTTGTATCAGTTGTTCTTGATTATCAGTGGGTAGAGAATCATTACACTGGAAATCAATATGATCAGGGCTTCATCTCGGCCTGCAACTCTTATTCTTCCTCCAGCGTCGCTCTCGGAGTTCGTCTGAACATCTTGTGTTCAGTTTGTCAGATGGGAAACATAAAAGATCCTGATGTTCTGTGTTTGTGTGGAGGCAGAAATCTACAAACCAGACTTCATGGCTGGATAGCACTGGAAGGGAGTAGACGTTTATTTTTGGGTGAGCCGACCTCGCACTACTTGAATGAAAGGTTGTAAAAAAAGCCAAAAACACATCACATATTCCAGTTTCCTCATTGAGTCTCCGAACGACAGCTGCTCCCACTTCAGATTCACAGACATCACTATGACTTTGCCAAATTTCCTGCCGAAATCTGTATTCAGTAAACCAGCAAACATGAATAAACAACACCCGACAGTGAGCTGTTGGGGAGTTAGAGAGTGCTGGCTGAAGACGAAGGTCAAGCTCCCCCACGGGGCCCGGAGAGGCAGAGCTGTTGGCCCCACTTTGACCCCTCCTGGGACTCAGCAAGGCGGAGGCTCCTGAGGACTTCAGGAGCAGTGAGCCACATCACGCAGTCACAACAGTTCACCTCACTTCACTTTAAGTACAGGCTCCGGTGGAGAGACCAGGTACAGAGATGTTTTCTGTTTTTTTTATCTCCCCTTCCCCTTCATTAATCTCTCCCTGGCTGACCGCCCCTGGTTGTGTGTGTCCTGTTAAAGTGCTCTGCAGTAACAAAGTTACCTCCTCTCTGTCAGTGTAATGTCCTCTAACTCTTTGTGCATGTACTGTGTGTGACGCGTGTGATGGATGTGAAGTACTGGAGACGTCTTACTTTCAATTCTAATGTGAAGTAAAAAGGTTTGAAACATTTGTGTGACTGATGAACACCACTGATCTGAAGTATGTGATTGTGTGACGCACAGATATTGATACAAAATGCAGTTTTCTCTGTCACAAGAGGAGAAGCTGCTGCAGTAGGAAAGCATATATACGATCTGACCTTCTGTGTATACTTCATGAGATGTCAGCTACAGTTTTGTAGGATCTGCTTCTTTGCGATCCTCCAGAACAATCTGTTGGTTTTAAAGTTTATTCAGCCACCTGTGACTTGATAATCGTATTGACATCTGTTAATCTAACCTATCTTCAGTCAAGTCCGTCAGTTTTGATGCCTCTTAGTTCTGTTGCTGTTCATCAGTGTCGGGGCGAGTACAGCTCAGAGTAAACTTCTGATAAAACATTCAGAAAGTGCTGGTTTGGCCACAGCGGTGCACTCTGCACATCGTCCAGTGCCTGCATTTACCAAAACATAGAGATTAGATATGTCCAGCGTGTTCAGTTAAAGTGGAACTATCTAATCCATGTATGGATAGAGGACAGCTGTGAAGTCTCAGCGTTACATCCAGGAAGCTCTTCTGGCTGGAGAACAGGCGCGGTTCACTGGAGTGGAAGGACCGAGAAGGGAGGGCAAGCCAATGCATCCCCCCCACCTCTTTCTACTCATTACCGCACCGAGTCTGGACCGCCATGTGCACGAGGTGCCGCCACTTTCTTCTGTCTCAATCTGAGAGCCCTCGGCTGTCTCTGCTGCCACAACGAGCCTATTCAACATGATGGGAAGCTGGAAGAGCAGCCGGATGAGCTGTAGATCTCTGGAGACAGAGGCAAGGTGTAACACGCACACACACACACACACACACACACACACAGACTCATGCACACCTGCACAACCAGCAGACACAGACTAGTTAGTCAGACTTCATCATTGAAGCTGCACAAACACATCACTACGTCCCACAGACTCTTCACACCGTCTGCAGACCTTTGAGAAGAGGACAGCGCTGGAGGACGCAGTCTTCTCTCATCTTAGTATTTGTTGCTGCGTTTGTTTGCTCAGGCGCTGCACTGAGACCACTCTACGTCGACGAGGGGACACCAGCTGCATCGCCGCAGGGTGAAACAGGGTGAAGTAAGAACATTTGAACCCCTCATTTTCAATTAATGCAAATTCTTTTAACATTTAATGACACTTCTCCCTGAGCTTTTAGTTTCTGACCCTGACCAGGACAGCAGCCCCCCCCCCTTTCACTCCAGCCTTAAGATCTTATGTAAATGTTTAGCATTACATGTTCAGCTGCTTTCCTACAGTAGCTAGAAATGTGCTGTTTTAAAGATGTTCATGAAGGCAAAGTAAAGTCTTAACCTGCAGTAGCATCACACTGTACAGCACAGTGTGTGTTTAACTCTGGTCACAACATTTAAACCTAAAAACCTTAATATAAACACAGATGGTCACACATAGTCCACATAGCTGAACATAAATACTTGAGAATGGACCAAGATTATTCTAAATATGAATAGTTTGAGCACAGCGAGTCAAAGTGGAGTGAGCACAGAACTAATTCTAGCGCTGTTCAGTCTGCAAGTCAACATCCGACAGAAAAAGATCACATGCACGCTCGTTTTGGCAGATTCTGAACAATGAGATGTTCAACCCCAGAGAGGTTTCTTGCCAACCATTTCTGAGAAGAAAGCTGCAACAAGGCACATCCATTCCTGGCAGTGACGAGTCTGCACATGGGCACAAACACACAATCAGATGAAGCACAACAAGATCATGCAGCTCTTTGTGTGCACTCACTGCTGATATTGCCACTGTGCCCGCTTTTATTTTGAAAGTAGAAAGAGGCCTCTAACACTTCCAGGTCTGTTCGAACAGATTGAGTTCACGCTCAAGAGACTTAGAGAGCCAAAAGTGACAATTATGCAATATATTAGCAAGAGAATCCATTTTCTTCCCAGTTCCTCGTGTTTGCTCAAACCATCTGTTCGGTCACATGACAACACATATCTCATTCTGCCAGGTGTGTCCATCTGTGTCCAGGTCAGGGGTTCACAAAAATACTGTATGTGCACATGTACGTGTGTTTCGATGAGAAGAAAGGCACCTGCACCTGCATGGTCTGGATCCACCCTTTAACCAAGAGCCACATGCAAACATATGAGCATTAAAGAGTATGTCAGAGTGTCACAGCACTGATCACATGTGCATGTACATGGGTGTATTTGTACGTCTCTTACTTGCAGGGCTTGAGTCTGTGTGCTGCACCGAAGTCGCAGTGAGGGACTCACTGTAAATCAACTGATAAACAGTTGAACCATGCTAATGCAGGTCTACAAAGAGCCCAACTTGAGAGCAGGGAGCCTGAAACTTCAAACTCATTTTAATACGAGTTGAGAGCACGGCCTCCACGCAGTCTGTCTCCGGTCTAACAACCTGCAGCTGCATGAAGACCATCTGGTCTTTTCCACAGAAAGAGATTCTGTTGGTTTGTGTGGTTCCTCAGGACCTGGCAGGAAGTTGGAACCTTTCTGTCTGTCCTTTGATATTCTTGACAATCTGATCGAATTCACACTTGGCGGGTGTGTTGCTGAGGACCCATGGGAGTGCAGTGTCAAGTGTGAAGTGGACTGGATGAGTAGTTCACTTCCAGGCTCCAAGCAGAAGAGGCCCGAACGGCCACACCCTGAACGGTGCACATGTGCTCATGAAACAGGACACTTGATGTTGGGGTTCGGCCTCGGGGGTGGTGTGGGCTGCAGAAGGGTTGTTTGTTGTTGTGTTGTTACTTTGGTCTAAACTGTATTAATGTTTGTTCTAGAAAGCACGGAGACACTGCGCTCCCTCTACATGTAGATGTAGAGAGAAGAGAGTGCTGGTGCTTCAGTCTGAAGGAGAGGCGATAAAAACGATCCACAACCAGCATCTTGGTTCGGCTCGCCTGCAGGGGGCAAAGGGATTCAATGTTTTGCTGAAAGACATTTAGGCCGGATGGATGAGTGCCAATGTGAAAGTCACATGAATATTTAAAACTCTGGGAAATCCAAGAGCGTGCACACACACTGCAGATTGGTGCACTCACGTACTGAGATTGCTGGAAGATTTAAGAGCTACACAGGTTAAACTCAGGTCAAGGGCTTTTTACGGCACGTACACATTCTTTAACACTCATACAGTAGACTTCCATCCTCCCACACACACAAACACCATTCTCCCACTGCTCCTCCATATTCATTACTCACACTCGTCTCTGTAATTGCAGTTGGTGTAAATACGTCACCTCCTCCTCCAGTTCCACCGTCAGCAGAACGTTAGCTACTGATCTCATGTACATTCATGGATTTCTACTGGCTCGTTAACAAAATGCTTTCATTGGCCTGGTTTCTGGATTTACCTTCATGTCCCACATGCGTTACGTTAATTCACAAGATAAAACATCCCATAAGCACAGACTTTACCGCTGTGCTGGCGGTAGCATTGTGGAAATAGCACGTTGCTAGGTTTGGCTAGGACCTCACAGGTTAGGTGTCGTCTTTCCTCTGGATTCACACCAGACGGGAGATCGGTGTGATTTCAACTGAGCTTCAGCACTGACTGTCAGTGTAAAACTACTAAACTCTCAGCGCTCATATAGATGGTTACATCTGCGCTGAAGGTTATTCACTTATATATCCCTTCTTTAAAGCGTTTAGCTTCTGGTATTGCAAATGACTGCCACCTTGTCTGTGTGATACTGACTGATAAGACTAAGAGTCTACGTACGGCCTCACAGAGCTGCTGGTGTTAGTGTGCTATAAGGGGTAGGAGGCGATGCTTTGACTTTGATTCCTTCACTTTCAAACTTATCTACCACATTTCAAATGTTTTTCTTATTCCATAATTTGCAGGGAGACACATTAAAAACATTACCAACACTCCCGAGTGCAGCGTTGTGTCAGAACATTCAGCTCAGCATCTGAGAAACTGCTCTCTGATTTATGTAGATCTCATATTAAAGCCCCACTGTGAAGCAGACCTCATGTATAATTCACAGCAACGGCCATGTGTGTGAGTTTGTATATATGTGTCGTACTCTGTTGCATCTGTATCTGACTCATCACAGGCACAGTGGATTACTAAGCAGAGAGAGAGAGAGAGAGACAGCGTGTGGAGCCGGTAAGACAGACAGGAAGAAATAGTAGAAGTGAAGCCAGGCGGAAAGAGAGAGAGACAGACTCACAGGGTTCTGGATCGGCAGCATAAAAGCTCATTTTGCTCTTTTACTGCTCATTAATTGACTGAGTGACTTTACCCACAGTTCATAAAAGCTCAAACACCTGGGGCCGGATGGATACAAGATGCGTACGGATTAAAGTGATGCTTGTGCCATTTTCAGCACAGAAAGTGACATTTAAAAAGAAAAGAAAACCAGTGTGGTGACGTTGCTCGTGCACGGAAATCGTTTTTTATTACATTTATTACAAAATAACAAATTGCTCGTTGAAATATGAAGATTTGGATTTCCTTAAGTCCGTGGGAGTGATTCACCACTTCAGATACAAAAGATCTACACGCATAAAACCTACAGTACAAAGGGCTGTGACATCTGTAGATTAACAACACACACACACACACACACACCTGGGGGTAACGACTTACTATGGTGAAGTTCATGACCTTGAGGATCCAGATAGTTAGAGCCAAGTTGACCAGGATCAGGATCATCAGCAGCAGGACGAAGAAGTAAAGGCAGCGTTTCCTCCAGCCGTATATTCCCACTTTGTATACTTGTGGTTTCTCTGAACTCTGGACATTGTTCCTATGAGTGCACTGTTCTTGGGTCATCTGAGAGGAGACAGAGGGAGAAAAGGGAGGACATGAGTATGGCTGGACATCTGGACATCTGTGTTATTGGCTGCTTGTTGGCAGCAGAACAAGCTGTAAACAAAACACTGACATATAGTCATCTTAGAAAGCTGTTTCTGGTGAACATGTTGTTGCAAAGTTGCATATTTAACACATCCAGCAGCCACAGAGCAGACCAGAGTCCTGGGCAAGTTCATTCGTCTTTTTTAGCTCCTGAGAGAAATGTCTGCCTCTTCCTTTGTGTTCATTAGCTCCAGTATTTGCTAACTTTGTCTGCAGTTTGCTGCTGGACTCCAGTCTCTCTTCTTTCACTCTGGCTCTTATGCATTCAGCCACTGTTGCAACCCATTGTGCCTCCATGGTGCAGCCAGCCATGATTGCTTGGAGATTTGCGATACAGCTGCAGTGACTGTGTAGAAAACTGCATTAAGATAAGAGACGGGGCACATCTGCACATTAGTGCAAATAACATGCCATAAACATTCCTCTCACATACTCCACTGCGGTCCTGACCGGGCACGATGAAAGACAGTTTAGTTAACAATTGCATTGATTGATTACCCCATAAGTGCTCTATAACTCCATTAAACCCCTCTGCCCCATTGATGTGCTGATAGTGCCGATTAATGATGATTCTAATTGTCTGCCTGTGAAGACGAGGAGGCATTGTTCACTTCAAGCGCCATAATAATGGCCTCATAACTCTGTGCAAAAATACAATTTACTGTTGGCCGTGCTGTGGAGTGCAGGCCTCAGACCACCAAAGACAATCGCTTTTGACAACCACGCACATTTCCCGCTAACTGAAACAAATGGCTGAAGACAGGGCGCCGGTGAGAAAGTGCTGAACGCTACAGAGGAGACTCCACAGCACCAGTCAGCACAAACAGGGAAGCCTCATTGTGTACGCTCACATTTTCATCTTTGTTTGACGGGAGATGCAGAGAGATGAAGAGGCCTCTCTTTGTGATGTCTAGGCTGACAGAAAAGAGGGAACTCAGTGCAGTGAGAGTAAACAAAGTGTCCACAGTGTCACCGTCCTCAGCCGTGGACAACAAGCTCATTAGGGTCCTCCTGAGGCTGCAGTGCAAAGCCTTGGAGCGAACCAATTTAACAAAGTTAGGGCTCAAAATATAAAGGGTTCAAGTTTCTATTTTCATGACTCTGAAGACTCTTAATTTCACCTTCAACCAGGGAAACTGCCACCAGTGAGACCAGATCAATGCCCGTTAAGCTTCCCTGGCTGCACAGTGTACATTCTGGCTTGATGGCTGTGCTCAAGAAATAATAAAAAGGATCTGGGGAGCATGAACACATAGTTTATATTTCAAAGAACATTTGGACGTGATGGTGCTGCCAGAGGAAATGTCAGGGTGTGAACAAAAACACAGGCATCTTTTCTCTGTGGAAATCTGACCATTTCTCAACCAGATGCCTTGTTAGAGTCTGGTGGTCATGTTGTTCAGGGGAAAACGTAATCCTTCAACACCAACCCTCTTTTTAGGGTTTCAAATAAACCCTTTCATGAATTTTGACATAAAACACTAAAGTTGAAATCTAGGTGCTAAAACCATTGGTGATACATCCTCTGTGGACCATAAATATCTACAACCAGTATCATGGCAACACGTGTGGAGATCATCTGAAACGCAATATTAAATCTAACTCAGAGTTCACTATGCTGTCGTCCCCCAGATCGATCTAGAAGTGATCTCAGTTTGACTACAGCACCTGATCGCTCTCAGAGAGCTGCAGCCTGCACGTGAGGATTAATACCAGCACACAGTCCGTTCTGTTTCCATCTGCAGGCACCTGCCACAGCACAGACCTTCCAAATATGGCTGTGAGACACGGCCGACACGCTGCATTCACCCTGGAACAAACTGCTGTCCTGTCCAATCACCCGTCTGAGCGGGATCCAGCTCTGCTGACGGGGCCACGGTTTGCACCAAGAAGTAGGATTATAAAGAAAAACCACACGAGATTTTCCATTTCCTCTCTTTATAATTGTTTTTAGATTTTTCTTGTCTGGTGCGACAGAAAGTAAAACTTCAAAATGAAACGTGTCAGTAAAATGTGATAAAAATGAAAATGTTACGCCACATCAGCACTGAATAAATCCATATACATGTACTACACATATACAGTCCAACTGCTAATCACCCATCAAGTCTATATGTTGAAAATGAGCATGTTGTTTCTAATACACTTACTGACGCAGCCGTGGAGCTACTGTACGTTTGAAACTGCTGCACATTTTGCACGGTTCTGGTATTCTAATGGAGGCAAATGACAAAACGCTCCAGCAGGTTGTTTTTTTTAAGAATTATGGTCACTGTGTTGTAAAAATGTCACCTAGACAGATTTAAAGTGCTTTTGTGTAGCCCTCAAACAATCTGTTTTACACAAATGAAATAAAGTGGATTGAAAAATGTCCTTGAGGACAAGAAAAAGATTTTAAAAATAAAATAAATAAGTAAAAGAGGATCCTGCAGAAGCTGCCAAGCGTCTCCAGGTGTTGTAGAGACGACAGCATCAGCAGCTTGGCAGGAGACACCAACATCAGTGTGACGGAGAAGTGTGTGTGCTCATGCATTCATGTGTAAGCGTGATACTTCTCAGGTAAGCCTCTACACAACCGACACACTTGTACATTAAGTTATTATTCTGCAGAAGATGCAGTTTGTGAGCACTCAGTAATACTGTTATCAACATCCCTCGTGTGCAGAGTAGTTGTCGGAGCCATAAGCCTTTAAGTTTGTCTGTGCACACGACGGCTGCCATGATCTCAACAGGAACACTCGAGGAACCTCCTTGTGTCTCGCCAAGTTTAGTTATGTTTGTGTTTGGCTTGTGATGGAAGAGCAGGATGTTGCATTGCTACATCTTCACATCACTCCTGTACAACATACAGTATCTGGTAGACTTGCACAACAAATTTAATTTCAAAAACCCTCTAAAATAAACACAAATATATAAATTGTAACTGCCCTCCGACACATCTTGTGGCTGTTTCTTTGTGACTGTTTGGCAGATTAACCAGCAGTTACTGTTGGTTTGAATATTTGCCTGAAACTAAGATTACGTGGTCCTATTATTGAGTGTTGGTTTCATGAATTGATGAATATGATCAGTGAACTGTTAACTATGAGCTCCAAATATTGATATTTGGGAACTCTTTCACAGATTTCTGTAGCAGAATTGATGCCCATATTATTGAAACCATATTTAGAGCTTATAGTATGCAGAAATAAGCTTCTCAATCTACTAACCAGTTTTATGGACTGTAAAATGATATTTATATAATATTTATTTATCATATGAAAGTGCATCTTCTAGTAGCTTGACAAACAGACGCACAAAACAATCCAAACATAATAAGAAATCAATAATAGTTTCATGAACGTCCTCACTGCTTGATTGGTTTCTTGTTTCCATACACATTCACATTATATTGTGGATCTACTTTCCTCACAAAGTGTATCCTAAATGAAATAAATGTACTGCAGTAAAGAAGTATAAGTATATATCCTCGCTCCTGTGTGCTCTCTACAGTCTCTCCCTCCGTGCACACAGAGTACTGAGAACTTTTAAATGAGCTCTTAGGCTACAGGCTGACTAAGAAAAGAAAATGGTGCTTGGTTACAAGCTAAATAATGGCCACTCTCATACGAGTGGAGGTGTGTGTGTTAAAGAGCCAGGGAGGAAGAAAATAAGAGGCAAATTGGAGACAAATCAAATCATCGGCCTTTGAGCCTTTCTCCATGCACTGCTGCTGTCCAATGGTTTGGTTCGGCCAGATATTTATCCAGAGAGCCCGAAGAAAACCCAGCGGTCCCAAAACAAAGTCTGTCTCTGATTAGAGAGAGAAATGAGCTTTTACAAAATGTTATTGGTTATTCCTGCTGCCAAATAGCCAGGCAGCTCCCCATTAGGACTTTTATAGACAACATGTGGATCTGTACCAGGACCCGATGGCGGCTGCCAATGGAGCTCCATCACGCGCCATCACTGGAGCTCGCACGCCTCCAAATATAGAAATATATCAAATGGCCGATAGCCAGAGGCAGTTTATTGGTCGCTGCAATGTGTGGGTAAACAGGCAAGTAATGTGATGTCTGACTGCTGAACAGCTCCGAAACATCTCACTGACTGTTGGTTTACATAATGACTCAACACAACCTCCAGCACCTAAAGACTGAAGCTGAATGCTAACAAGTGTTAGCTCTTCTATAAATGCTTTTAGGGTTTATTGGGATGAGCTGCTCTCACTGGTATGTTTCATGAGTCTCTGCCTCTTCTTTTTTTACATGTTGGTTTTCCTGAATGTGTGTGCACCTGTCGTGGTCATTAACCAGGGCTGCAGGGATCCAGAGGCTGCCCCACCACTCCCCCATTGCCATTAACCGTCCTGTTCCTTCATCTAGAGAGCCCCTAGAGCAATTATTTTTCATTGTATGGTTGAAGCACCAGCACCTCACTACAAGTTTGATCTTTTTCCTTTTATAACCCTCAACACCACCAACAGCAGCAGCAGCAGCAGCAGCAGCGCGAAAGCAGTGCAGACCATAGGACACAAAGAGCAAAAGAAATGTGATGAAACTGGCTCCTCACCAAAGCAACTGGGCTACATGTTGTTTATCCAAAGATCAACCTGTTCACGTCACACTGCTCATAAAATATGCACAGAAATATATTTGCAAGTATTTACAGAATATGCTAAATATATCCAACTCATAGTTTAACATTACTACTAACATCCTACTACTACTAACAGCACAATGAATACATTCCACAAGGTAAAGCTTTGCAGGCCTTAAAAGCATCTAAAGCCCCACTAAATGATTCTAATGAATTAAAGTCAGTTAGGTATAACAACGTCCGGTGTGTTCGAGTCTCTGTCAGGAACAAAAGCACAAATGGTGTGTTCAGGATGAGGCTGGGGGGGGGGGGTTTGCAGCATATTCAAAGTGACAGACCTCCAGTTCTCTACACAATAATACAACTACATGTGTTTTCTTCTTCCCAAACCCTTTGCATCTCATTCACACACTCAGCTCTTCTGTCTGATCTTATGGCTCCGTTTCTTTATGTTCTTTGTTGTAGCTTCATCTTAATGTGTGGACTAGCTTTAGCAGCACTAGATGACTTGTATTGCCAGACCTAATGTCAGTGATGTGCACTGTGAACTTTGGAGACAACGGGAGAAAAGCATTATGTAAAGAAAGTTGTGTGCAAAACTGTGACTGGCTGCTTCTCACCAAGTGTCACTACAAGCTACCATGCCATGCAAGGCACTGGTCCAACCATGGGGAGTTGGGATCTAACTGCCAACCCATGTGATAAGCTGCTGACCCACCTGCTGACCCACTACCACACCCGTTTGAGATGGAGGCTTCATGCGATACTTTGGGGGGGGGCTGAAAAGCTGAAAGAAGCCCGAGAGAGGAGCTGGAGAACCTCAGGTTAGCTAAATATTCATCACAGCTTCCAGGTCCTGCAGAGACTTCGACCCCCCATGTACTTCCTGTAGGTTCCCTGTGCAGTGGGGGCACTTTTAAAGATGATCTGATCATCTGACGGCTCCCAGTTCTGCTGATTTCTCAGATCTTAGAATTCCTTTTTAAGATCATCACCAGGAGGAATAATGGCCCGAACTATAGGTAAATACTTGTACCATTATTCTGAGTGCAGCAGCAGCTCTGCCTTTTGTCCCACTTTGTTGGCCCTCATTAACACTGAGGCCACATTCCCAGCTCAGCCCTTTATTGTTGTGTGCTGCCGCTGCTTACTGGCCCATTACAGATGAGACAAGTGTGGTTAATACCTACAGATACTGCAAAGGTCACAGAATAACAGTAAACTATTTAATGAGAGGTCGAACTGTTCAGGATCTGACAGAGCGATTAAACAGATTAGAGACGCGAATAAGAAAACGTTCACTTTCACTAGTTAATTCCGGCGTACAGGCGTGACGTCAGGCCAACTTTGACTGGAGGGCATAATGAATACTTAAACAGCCGAGTAACTTTTTTAAATGGGATGCAGATGTAGAAACGTGGCTTCGGCCCCGTGTGACAGATACGATCCTGAAGTGTCGATTTACAACGAGGAGAGAAGAACCACATCTGTCACGGTGTGGGTGAATTCATCTTTTATAACACTGAAATAAAAACACACTTTACAGGTCACGACAGGAGTCAGCAGCGAAGAGAGCCCCGAGGTTAAAGAAGCAGCCGAGTCACTTCCAATCCCATCAGGAGGCAAAGTGAATAAAGTGCTAAAATGTAAGGTTTTTTTCAACTTACAGGACAATTCTGCTTTATTTGTTATAGATGTGGCCTTCATGTGTGTTGATCATGAAAACATTGTACAACAGGTCATCGTGGGTCCAGCTGAGCACTGAGAAGTTCCACCTTCTGTGGTTAAACACTGCTTCACTTGCATTCCCTCGGCGAAGTCATTTAAAGACAGTGAAACAATCAACATGTTCATGAAACCCAGTTACATAAACGCAGTTTAGAAAGGAAAGAAAACAAGGGGCTTAAAACTTTCCCCTTCACATCCATCAGAGCTGAACTGAGAAGTACATCCTGGTTATTTAGGTTAAACTGCCAACTGTTTTCATTACTCTTTCTGCAGCCTCGTAGCTGCGAGGGTCCTGGTGACATACATTTCACCCACGCAGTCCCTCGTGCAGACGCCTGGGCTGTATGTAACAGGGACATACAGCAGGGCCTGCATGTACAGACACACTGCATGTCCCTGTTGGAGAACATATGAAGTCCCTCTCAAGCACAGCATCAAGACTTTCTGCTGACTTCAGTGGGAAAAGTGTCCTCAGACATGTTTCACTGAAGCCACACGGAACAGATTCTCGCCACTGATTTTTTCCTGCTGAGTCGTGAACCCCGAGACGACAATTCACAAATATAATCAACATCTAATCTTTATGTCACCGCAGCAAACAGACTCTCTGTTAGCACGACTTTATTATCCACTGAAAGGAAAAGCACAGCCTGGATTTAAAGCCTCAGACGTCATCACAGCAGCAACCAGAAACTTGAAGACGAGTGACGAGTGACACGGCCAGGCTCAGAGTCTGGATCGACACCCCGCGGTGATTAAGATGTGTTGGACTTCTACCAGGCAGAGCAGAAAACCCTCCACAGCTTACTGAGAAACAGTTTAGGGAGAAGGAGGCGTGCTGGAAACAGGAAGTGTTGAATTCAGACACAGAAGCAGATATTTGGGAGGTTCAGACAGGGAAGCACTTCCTCTGAGCATCAGGAAGAGGCTCCAGTGTGTCACTTGAAGTTTAGGTAGACTCGCTGTCCTTTTGGAGACTTACTGCATGACGTTCATCACACTTTGACATCTGATGTTTGGTTGTATCGACTGGCACCAAGCACTGAAGGACACACATCAGTTCGTCAGTGCTGCAGCCTCCAGCCTTTGTGCCGAAGCTGCATGTAATCAACTGCTTCATGTTGTGAAAGTGCACAACAAGTAGTTTGTCATGATTCTGTGACAGGTATGCTGCTCACCTTTAACCCAGTGGTGCTGAAGTGCCTGCCTCTTCTCCTTGCTCTCTCTCTCTCTTTCTCTCTCTTTACCCCCCCCCTCACTGTGAGAGGCTAACATCTTAATCATAATTGTGTCATGAGCCATAAACAGTCATTGGCTTGGCTGTGGCAGCAGCCTGGAGGAAAGTCACGCTGCTGAATATTAACAACAGTAACGTGTTCACAGCGTCTTTGTCTTTACACGCAACAAACACCAGCGAGACAAAGAAAATGCATTTACACACATTATACACATTTACTGCACATTTCTTGTGTGTGATTTGACTGTTTAAGTTTTATTCTCACAAAACAACTTTTTCACTGACTTACTTAAATGTCCCTTGGTAGAAGACTGTTAATCGATACTAGAAATGCAACTGTAGCAACAACTGTCCTCATCACTGTCCTCATTCATATTTTGAGACGCTACAAAAAACGACACACCGCATTGCAAGTAGTTGCAAGTTTCAACTCGTCTCGTCGCAAATCGTTTGTCCAAACTTTGCATTATGTGTTGGAACAACATGCGGCAGTAGTTCAGAGTTGTTTCAGTAGAGAAAGTGTCTGCAGGTACTCCAGAGGCTCTGAGGAGAGACCTCAGAGAGAGACGGTGGACAGAGCGTCCTCCAGGATGGACTCACATATGAAGTCAATATTAACGTCACCACTGTTTCCGATGCAGATGCAGGGCGAGGGGGGGGGCTCTGCTCTGTGCTCTTAGAATAAAGTAGCGTTGGCACCAAGGCAAAGAACCCCCCCCCACCACCAGCAGAGAAGTGGTTGGTTCAGTGTCCCCTGGGATTACACAGGGATTGACGGTGATCCAGAAAATAGCAGACACCTTCTACTGGCTTAGCTGCCCGTCCGTTTGCAGGATCTGTCTGCTGATTGGACGAGTCTGGGGGGGATTTCTTCAGAGGAAGCTTGTGGATTTTCTGTGGCTCAACCAGATGGCACACAACTTCTCTTTCCAACACCGCAGTAAATAAATATTCATCTCACAGCCAAAAGCAGCTTCCTGGAAACAGTTTGCTGTGGGCTTCTGCGTCTCTGCTGAGCCGGGCGGGGGTCCCTCCCAAACAAAAACTCTTTCTGGCTTTACATATATATCCACAATCCCTCAGTGAAGAACTTTTCTGCAAATTAGGCTCTTTTATTATGATTGTAAGAAGCATTTTGGTGACAGGAAGGCTAAAAGGCTGTACACAAATGTAATTATCTCTTCTTTCACGTCTGACTCTCGACTGCAGTCTTAGGTTCATCTTTCTCAGCTGTGTTGTTCTGTGGCCGACCTGCATGATTCTGCTCACATGGTGAACTTTACTAAATAAAGTCTGATTAAATCAACCCTAACTAAGTGACACAGATCTCATGGGCATACAGTGAGTCTACCATGTAGGCTAGGTTCATTTTACTTAATGTACAAAAATGTGTTTCTCCAGGCTGTAACGCATTTCTCCAGGCTCTAATGTACTTCTTCAGGCTGTAACACGCTTCTCCAGGTCGTAACACGCTTCTCCAGGCTCTAATGTGCTTCTCCAGGTCGTAACATGCTTCTCCAGGCTCTAATGTGCTTCTCCAGGTTGTAACACGCTTCTCCAGGTCGTAACACGCTTCTCCAGGCTCTAATGTGCTTCTCCAGGTTGTAACACGCTTCTTCAGGCTGTAACATACTTCTCCAGGCCGTAACATGCTTCTCCAGGCTCTAATGTGCTTCTCCAGGTTGTAACACGCTTCTCCAGGCTGTAACACGTTTCTCCAGGCCGTAACATGCTTCTCCAGGCTGTAATATGCTTCTCCAGGCTGTAACGCGCTTCTCCAGGCTGTAACGCGCTTCTCCAGGCTGTAATGTGCTTCTCCAGGCTGTAAAGCGCTTCTCCAGGCTGCAACGCACTTCTCCAGGATGTAATGTGCTTCTCCAGGCTGTAACGCACTTCTCCAGGCTTTAATGTGCTTCTCCAGGCTGTAACGCACTTCTCCAGGCTGTAATGTGCTTCTCCAGGCTGT